>JAAIXJ010000570.1:73062-134620 GCA_013403705.1 Heliconius hermathena
CATTTTGAAATTTAGTGAAGACACTTAACAATCAAACGTCTGTTAGTAATTTTATTGCTAATTTGTAATAGTTTTATTAAATTAATTCACTCTTTTTATATAATTTTATAAATGAAGGTAGTGTGCATTTTATTGATGAGTAATACCGCAAAATGTGTGCAAAATGAAGATAAATGCTCTTTTATCAATAAATAACAATAATTTAATTGAAATTAACCGCAATCTAATCAATTAAATAGTACAACATTAGAAATTTCAATAGATAGAGTTTTCTTGTTCCCTGACTTGTATCGTAGTTTTCGTGATAACTTCTAAAACCGCACGAATCCGCAGCTGATTTTTATAAATGTTATTTATGAATATCTGGACTATAAGACAACATCAAATGTAACGCGTCGGTAGACGTCGGTAACTGTCAAAAGTTTCGATGAACTTTAAGTATGTACTTTTTTCTTTTCACTCATTGTTAATATTTTTATAGGAATATAGTCACAAAATCCACAATATAATAATTGTTTTAAAATCTACATACTATAGGCTTTTTAAAAATATATAACACTTTATACCTATTTGCACATTCTTTTTAAGGAAATTAAGTTTAAAATATCGATGCGAACAACCTGAAATAGACATTCTTACGTATGACAATTTCTCACAATAAAAAAAAATATATTCCAAATGTAATTCACGAAAAAATAATTCATTACATTAAAGGTCTACTATTATACTATTAAAAAAAAAATAAAGAGTGCGTCAGAGACGACTTTAGTAAAAATGAATTTTGATCTGCCGTTGTTCTACCATTATCCATAGTGCGGTTGTGCGTTCGATTTCCTTTCAGAGCAATGATATATTTATTATTGTCACGTGCTCTGGTAACAAGACAAAGCGCAGCGTTGAGATCCGCCACTCAACGCGCTATGCCTTAAGAATTCTGTAATCATCCCGTATCATTCGGTGCTACTTATATTTAGAGTAAATAATAAAAGTATAAAAAATATTGTAATTCTATATGTCTAAGTCCTACTGGACAGTAGAAGTGACCGATATAGCCAACAGGGGAAATTTACTTTACAACAGCTGATTTTTTTATAAAATAATTAACTTAATCTATTTCATAGTTTTATTGTCAAATTTATCTTGAAAAATATTTATCTTTATGTTTAAAGCGCTTCGGTTACTGATTGACAGACTGACAAGGTACAGTCGGTACTACGTATTTACATAAACTTGACAAATTGAAGTTTACGGTCGTATGCAGTCATTTTGCATGAAATAAAGAACAAATAAAAACTTGTAATGACTTTTTTATAGGAAACGCCTATAAATATTCACTTTTGGATTTTTTTTAATTTGTATTGTAAGTTTTCAATGTGTACTAAATTTTATATCTGTAGGTAAGTAATAATAAGGCTTTAATTACGAAGCGAATATTGTACCAAATACAGCTAAAACGACGTATCTTTTAATTGCGTTGATTTAAAAGCTTAATTTTTTCTAAGTTCCAAGGGACCGTAGACTTAATCATTTGGTATTAATTTCAGCTTGGTACCTACCCATGATCTTGTTTGTCATAGACGGTCTAGATAGAGGAACAAGAAAGTGGTCGTATCAGGGTTCCGTTTTTTATTTTATAGATGCGGAGCCATAAAAATGAATACTAAATTATAATCATTGAGTTTATTTTGATTAAAAACAAAACAAATTTTTACATCTCTATAAATGTTATAAAGCTGAATGTTAAAATGAGACTATATTTGCATAAACGCGCTTATCTCAGAAACTATTGCAAATTAATATCAAATACTCAAATCTATGATCATTTGAAGAATAAAAAATCCAAATATAAGTCAACGCAATCAATAGATACGAGCATTTATGTATCGATTGTGCTGCATTTTGTATGAAATTCGCCACTTAATCAAAACCTATAGGGTCTACTTCCCGTGATACAGTTATGAAACTTGGCACAAAGTCAGAACTTATTATACAAACACAGAAAAGAATCCGAAAAGTGAAATTTTATAAGCATTTCATAGACAAGGTCCGTTGACTTGCCATTCTGAAATTGTTACGGAGGTCTCGGTGCGCGTGTCCGAAAAAGAAAATGTGACATGAAATTTTGTAATAATCATGAAATGTTTCAGACATGTGGAGAGCGGGGAAGGTTCCTTGGGTTATGTTTGGTTACGTTTAAACGAGTGCGAGAGTACAAGGAGGAATTAAAAAAAGGGGTCAGAATTTGTTACATTTTTGTACATATTCTGAAATTAATAAACATCTTCGTGATATAGTGATTACTGAGACAATATTTGACTTTAAAGACTCTCAACAGTCATATGTTACTGGTTCGAGTCTCACTTGTGGGGAATGAATTATTTTATTTTCTCGCTCTTGTAATGTCGTCAGTCAAGACGCAATGTCTCAATAATGCAATTTGGCAAAATAAATTAAGTTTCTTTAAACTAGATTCCCTCTGCCCATTCTGCTACACGCGGGATACAGCGTGAAGCTACAAATAAATAAAAAAGAAGCATTGATAAGAAAACAAAAACGTCACTTATAATTGATAAACTTAAAAAAACTTAACTTAACTTAGCTTCACGCTTTATCCCTTGCGGGGTAGTCAGAGAGAACGGAGCGCCAAACGCTACGGTCTCTACATACCTCTTTCGCCTCGTCCACTGTCATCAACCTCTTCATACATGCCCTTCGGGGGGTCCTCATGCTTTTTACGTGACCTTCCTCCAGTATCTTTGATACTGTGTTTTCGAAGGTCAACCGAGGTCTCCCCCTACCTCTCTTACCGCTCACTTTTCCATCATAAATCTTTTTTGCCATTCTTTCATCACTCATTCGTTCGACGTGCCCAAACCAGCTGAGCACGTTCTTCTTCATTCTCACCGTGACATCCTCGCTAGTACCTGCCATTCTGTGTACCTCTTCATTGCGGATTCGATCAGCTAAGCTGACTCCGCATATCCTACGAAGAGATCGCATCTCCACAGCATTCATCTTTCTTTCATTCTTCTTCTGTAATACCCACGTTTCGCTGCCGTATAACAGAGTCGGTACCAAAACTGCATTGTGTACGGCCAAACGCGCAGCTGTGCTGACGTTTCGCCGTCTCATCAATGCAGCTAAGGTTCCGTTAACCTTGTTACCGGCAGCAATACGCCTTTCCACATCCATGTCGTATCTTCCATCTCTACTGAACATACTTCCCAAGTATACCACTTCATTCACTAATTGATAAAGACATTTCAAAATGAATATAGTTATTCTAACAATGCTATTCCTTCATCAAATATTTGATTTAGAATATTATTAATTCATCAACGCTGTTGTATGGAAGTTTGGACTTCCAATGAAAATGATATGTAGGTATATAAGTTCAGTTAGGTTAGTGCTTGGAGCTCGGGAGAGGTAGATAGTGTGTGGTGTACCGGCGCGGTTGTAGGTGATTATTATTAATGTTGTTTTGCGATAGTTTTAGAAGAGTCGCTATTTAGAATAGAAAATATATTTAAACAGGGGCACTAGCGTGGAACTGGAAACGCGACGATTGTGGGTTCGATTTCCACAGAGGGGAATAAATTATGATTATTTGTATTAATATATACACTGATTATTTGTATTAATATATACTACTGTGCTGCTGCGCCACGACGACCTCAAAAATTTTACCAAATTTATATAACTAATACTCACCTGTTATGAGTTTGATCCCTATTCTTATTTATTCTTATTTTTATTTCTTCGCACTATTAACAAGAAAGCCTTAAAAATTGGGCTGAAAGTGGGGAACGGAGTATCTTAACACTAGGCCCCTCTATCCTGCTATATGCGGGATACAGCGTAAAGTTAAAAAAAATATTATAAAACAAAAAAAGGCAAAAGGTCAACAGCATTATGTAAATATTTAGTTATAGTTTCGGGGCCGAATTTAATAGCGGTTTGTGGTTAACCACCGTTCAATATTCTACTACGTAACGCTTCAGCTGTCACAGAGCATGGGGGTATCGTAGAGGTCAATTTAAGTGTAAAATTCGAGTTTTCGCGCAAAGTAATGTATTATTAACTAAATATGGAACCAACCCACACACAATAGAGTAGACAGAGGGAACCTGGGAACCTAGTGTTTACATTTTTAGGAGTCGTTTAAGCTGAAACTTGGGGTGTGAGTCCCATGAATACAATGTGCATCTGCACGGTAAAGACAAGTTAGCTGATGTTTTATTTTTCTTTCTTCTACACAATTATATACTCATAAGTTTAGAAAACGTAACTAGTAAGTCTGTTTATTTTTCTAATTTAATTTTAAGCTTTCTTTAAGTTACAACCTTCGAGAGTTCTTACAGTCGATCGATGGAATCGTAGAAGGGTTTATTTATAAATGTTGTAAATATATCTTTGAGTGACTTTCGATCTTTCTTAATATAATATTATTAATAAAATTATTTATAATTTGAGTAAAATTGATTAAATGATCGTCGTGAAAATGTTTTTTTTTATAATATTTTTATTTTCTTCTATGAAAAATGTTATATATCTCATGTTTATAATTTAAATTAGGCACTATTCCGCTGCACCACGGTGCA
Source organism: Heliconius hermathena (assembly GCA_013403705.1). Classification (NCBI taxonomy): domain Eukaryota; kingdom Metazoa; phylum Arthropoda; class Insecta; order Lepidoptera; family Nymphalidae; genus Heliconius; species Heliconius hermathena. The sequence continues at coordinate 77,664 of JAAIXJ010000570.1, forward strand.
GTACTAACCGTAAACCGAGGGTCGTAGGGCCGATTCCCATTCGGGAGAATAAATTATTTTAATTTCTTCACTACGATAACAAGACGAAGTGGGATGCTGAGCTGAGATGTCACTCGAAACAAACATCTGTGACGCGCAATGTAAGTGTCCCAAGTTAACTCGCTAAGAGCGCAGTTGTGCAATCGTTTTCAGTTATTATTTTGTATTTATGTACAATAAACGACTTGAATAAATAGATTTATATATTTGTTAGCTTACCATGCTATTTGCGATATACAGCGTGTACCTATATCGCTGGTAGAAGGGTGACCAGAGGGAACCTATGACACTTCTTTCCTATTAAGATACTTCCGATGCCAACTTTCCACTAAATTCTGGAGGGCATGTTGTGTGGCGGCGTTGAGGCGGGACTCAACGCTGCGCTTTGCCTAGTTATTAGGACGAAGAAATGAAAAAAAAAGTTCCTAAGTAGGCAGTGCCTACTTAGGAACTTTTTTTTTTAGGTATATTGTTATTTTTGTTTAAATATTATATGACCAGTCGTGGCGCAGTGGCACAAGCGTGCTACTGTAAAGGCGACCGGTTATGGGTTAGGTTCCGACTCGAGGAATTGTAAAATTTAATATTTTCACTACCTCGCTTTAGTGATGGGGCAAAGCGCGGCGTTGAGTTCTGCTACGCAAAATTTGGCGGAAAACTGGGGAATAGAAGTGATAAACTGTTCAAATGTAAGCATGAAGATTGTTGATCGATTCCCATTCGGAGGAATTATTGCTCCAATTCTATTTGAGCTCCTTCAATCAAGATCTTGAAAATTTCGCAGTGTGTAAGGAAAGGAGTGTCTTAAACTAAGCACTAGATTCCCTCAGCCTATCCTGCTTTAATGCGGGATACAGCGTCAATCTAAAAAAAGTATAGACCTGACTACTATTTTGATTTACGTAACATCACACAAAGATTTAATTGTTAAAGTAGAAAGTAAAAGGTATATATGTCTACAGTTGTATGTAAAAACACCTTCCAGAGCGAGGAAATAAAAATAGCATACCTGAGTGAGAATCGAAGCCTCAACCGTCGTGTCAGTCAGCCGCTGCGTCACGTCGTATGAATATATTCTGTATAACATAGTTATTATGTTAGGCTTACAAATCTTAGAATTACATATCTCTGGTGCCAGGTGCCGTTGTAAATGTGAGTTCTCACGTCGCGTCAAGAACACGGTACGGTATCAATCTGAGTGAGGCGCGCTCTATGACATTTTTAGGGTAAAGAATTTTTCTTTTCATATATGAAATTTATTTTTTCATATTATATATGAAGGTGTCAGTTCTTACACTTGAATACGATGTATACTTATATTTTTTTGTAAGTTATTTTATTTACATTATTGCTTTTTCCAGCTACATTCTCTATATAGAGATAAAGTAAAGAGAATATTGCATGTTGAGACGCGGAACTCTTGCAAGCGTTTATTTATTTTTTATTTCTCTAAGTGTAACTGAACGCACAAACAACGGGTTTACAGTTAGACTTCATTCCGCCATGACGACCTCATATTGAACTTTTAAAATGTGATATTGTGATTGTATAAACCGTAATGTAAGTTACACTTATACCCATCGAGAGCTGTGACCTCGTCGTATCACGTACATTTAAACAGTCAACGACGACAACCTCTATATAACATACGTATAATATAAAACCATCTCAATGTAACCCTCATCAGATCCTGCAGCGACTCGTTCAAGATTACCATTGGAAATTAAACATCTAAAAATAAAAGCTGTATTAAGAAAGTATTAAGATCTCGTTATGTACGTCGCTGACGAGCTTCTACCCGCGCGTATTTACTTTGAGCTTGAGCAAATAATGTAACATACTTTGCAAGAGAAATGATGTACAAATATATACGTTACATTTAATAAGCGGTAAAGTTGTGGGTTCGATTCCAGCTCGTAAGTATGATTGCATTTTAATTAGTTTATTGTTCTCCGCTCTGGTAGATAAGGCGCAGCGATGAGTTTTGTCGCTCAATTGTCTCGAAAGTTAATTCTTAAGAGTATATTCCTCCAATCAATATTAAAATGTTAAGCTATTTTTTTCGTGTGAAAAAGTATATATTCATTCATAGAACTGAGTACCTACTGATATTATCGCTCCAGTGTATGTAAAAAAAGAAAACCATACCAGAGCGAAGAAATGAATATATTAAACATTTCATTTCGCTGAGTGAGAATCGAACCCACGACCATCGCGTTTACAATCGCACGCTTGTGCTTCTGCGTCATGACGGCCTAAAATTTATTTATTTTCTGGTAACTAGATAAAGCACAAAGTTAGATTTTGCAAAATTGTCCGGAAAGTGAGGAACACACGTGTCCTAACATTAGGTTCCTTTTGTATACCCCGCTATGTGCGGGATACAGCGTGAACATTTAGTTCACGCTGTATCCCGCATTTAGCAAAACGCAATGCACTTTAGGTAAAACTGTTTGTTTTCCAGAACGTCGTCACTCACATTACTCCCTGACAGGTTCACAAACGCGCGCCGGCGAGCACTAAGCTGACGTATCGTTTTAATTGCAAAGCGCTTAAAATTCAAATGTTTCCTTATATAATTAACTTCAAATAAAAATTATCCTTGGGAAATTTACATATATAATCTATACTTATAATAAATCTGTAGAAAAGTCGTTTCTGTACATTGAAAATATTTAAAAAAAAATTAGCCAGGGTGTTAAAGGATAATTAACAGAATCCATTTCCAACATTTTTGGAATTTTTGTCTGTTTGTCTGTTTATCTGTTTGTCTGTTTGTCTGTTTATGTAAACACGTATAACGTAAAAAGTACACAATAAATTTAAGAAACTTAAATACATAAAAATTACAAATAAATCAAAGTAGCTTTTAGTGTTTATTTCATTGTAATCGCTTCACTCTATCAAAAGATATAAGTATTTAAGTTTTCAAGAAGTTAATATTTGAGATATTAAAAAATCGATACAAGTAACGCTATCTATTGACAAAAATAGTAGGTACTAACGAATCTTGATACTCTCTTTCATACACGTAACGCTATCACTAATTGCGATGGGATCTTAAATAGATGGCGCTGTGCATAAAAGAAAATATAGTTTGGAAAGGTTACCGCTACACTCTATCAAAAAATAATGGACTTAAAGTTTTAAAGATATTTATATTTGAAAAAAAAAGAAACATACGCAATGATATCTATTGACTACACATGATACGTTACGTTTTTAAAGTACAATTGTTCATAGTACTAACTACAAAGTAAACTAAATTGAATTGTTGGTGAAGATTACCTTCGTAACAGTCTAGCTTAATTCTTAATTATTTAACACAGTGATAAAGAATGACTTAATATTCAAAGAAATATTTTGAATAGGTTCTTCAGTCCGTTCGTTCGTTTATGTTATTAATATTTTTTTAAGAAACGTATAAAAAAAATCACTTTTGGTAGCAACCTCTAAAAAATTGTGTCTCAAGAAAAAATGCTCTGACACTGTTTATAAAAATATCCCGCAGTATTATTTCATAACTTACAAGCGACACGTACCGACATTGCACTATTGCACCTGTATGTTGCATGTATGTATGTGCCAAGGGTATTTTAGGGTACATACCTCAAAATTCTTATAAGATAACTTTGTTGTTTGTCCGTCTGTCCGTCTGTCAAGACTATTTTGTACAAGATCGGTTAAAGGTTAGATACCTCAATGTTCAAGTCTATATTCCCTTAGAGCACGAAAATCTATCTTCTAAATCATCGCAATCAAATGACGATGAAATATGAGAGTTTATGCTTTGTTTTTTGTCGCATTTTCTATCATAACTATAGGGTACTTCCCGTTGATATACAATTTCGAAATTTGTTAAGAAGTTAAAACTTACGGCACGTATAAAGGAAAATTCCAAAATTATTTTTCAAAAATTGACTACTTATTTGTATTTGTGTCACAGAAAAAACCATTAAGTACAAATTTTAATCTGTACTTAAATTGATACAAAATGACAACTTAATTAGTTATTCTTTTGGTGTATCTCCTTTCATGAAACTGGTACGAAAACTCTCGGGGCATGAGTACGACTTGAACTTGCCCGAAAATGTTGATTATTTTATAGATTATATAAAAATGCCTAAAAACGTGCTTTCTATGTATATTCTGTATACCAATTATATATTTAACTAATAATATATGTTACTAATTTAAAAACTGTACAGGAGCTAATATAAGTTATTTTACAAATAATATTGTGAGTACTTATCCAAATCAATTAATTAATAATTAAGGTTGTTTGTAATATTTATATTTCTTAAATGAATAATCATGTAATTCAAGCGGGCAAAGCCGCGAGCAGGCCGCTAGTAGAAAATAAAATAATACGTTAGAGCTAGATATTTTCTAGTAAAGGGGTAACTAATTTTAAGGGAAGTGAAGAAATATACTGAAACCGATTCCCTTTATTATATTTAAGTCAAACGTGAGTGTTTGCTGGCGGAACCCAACGCCGAATTTTTTGTAAATTGAAGAAAGATAAAATTTATTTCCCACTTGAGGATATGAAATATTTAATATTTTTATTTCTTTGCTCTGGTAACGAGGTAAAGCACTATGTAGAGTCGGCGGGAAGCGGGCAACGGAACTGTCTTAAAGAGAACGAAATGTCTTAACACTAGGTTCCCAGGTGCCCTCTGCCTACCCTGTTTTGTGTGGGATAGAGCGTGCTGAAAAAAATAAAGAAAATGAAAAATAATAATGTTTAAAACTAAGTAAATTATTTGCGGTATAATAAAGGGTGCTGTTTGTTCACCGCAGGGCGCACGTCTCAACGCAGAAAGGTTTAATCAAGAGAATAATCGACGGTGAAAAAAAAAATTCAACTGCTTAGTTACTTGTGTTATAAATAATGGTATAAAATCGACCAGTGTTAGGTCTTGTACAAAAAAGGAGGGTAGTTAATAAATAAATAATATATAAAAGCGGTACACATCGTATTGAAGGGGCATTCCCGACACGGCATCGAGGCTAGATATAGTACCACTGGTGAAGAAATAAATTAGAGGAGTTCATAAGATAAAGTGAGTTTTATTGTTTTATTATACTTGATACAAAATTGGCTTCGTTTCGCTTAAAACTTCATCTCGAAAATATTTTACTTTTTTACTTTTATTTTAGATAAGTTCTCATTTCTTAGATTGTCTCTACTGTACCTAGGCTTCCATTGTAATATATTTTTACAAATAACAAAGAAATGTACCAATAAATACTGTATAATATGATATTTAAGACCATCGTGGTGCACAGGGAAAGAGTATGGTTGTTAAGGCAACTTTTGGGGGTTCGATTCCCACTCGGAGTAATGAAATAGCAAGCGATAGTGGTTCTAGTAGCAAGATAAAGTGCGACATAGTGTTTCTAAATTTAACACTCAATATCTTGGTTCCCTGTGTATCCCACTCAGGACACACAATGATATAAAATATATTATATAACAAATTGCCAATTGATAATAATTGAACTATTGTATCGATAAATAATTAAACTTGCTTAATATATTGATACACAATACACTGTAATTGATTTAGAAGTTTAAAATTAATAATTAAATAATTATCGAATACATAATAATAATAGCAATACGTTATTAGAAATGTGAAATACTCTAAATATTATATTAATATTGATATGTGGCGAGGCCGTCATGGTGTAGCGGAATAACGTCACATGATAAAAAGGCAAAAAACAGCGTTGAGTTCCGCTATTCAACACGAAATATCTTAAAAATAGAATGGCAAGTGCAACATCTAGTGTCTAACACTACGTGCTCACTGCCTACACCGCTGTGTACGGGATACAACGTGATGGCTAAAGTAAAGTAAGAGTAAAATATATGCTAAAGTAGCATCTTCACGCTTTTTCCCCCATAGCAGGGTAGGCGAAGGCATAGGCATATCTACAGAAATTATTCTGGGGTGGACACGGTCTATCGTAACCCTATGGGCAGAGGGAACCTACGCTTTGACCCCCACTTTCCGTTAAATTGCCGATACATTGAACGGCAACTCAACGCCGCGCTTCGTCTAACAGAGGTGAAAAATAAATCCTACCAATATTATAAAAGTAGAAGTTTGGGAGGATGGATGTTTGTCCCGTTTTTACGTAAATAGCTTTAGCTAAACGAAAATGAAATGAATCAATGAAAATGACGAAACTTTATAGTAAGCTTATATATCAGAATAACATATAGGTTAAAAATTATTAAAAGATTTTGTGTAAACTGGCTATTATCCACTGCGCCAAGACGGTCTCTATACAGAAATCCTCTATGTAATTTTACAGAAAATAAACTTGTATAGCTATGTAGCTATACAAGTTTATTATATTATTAAACCTATGTAGGTTTAACAAAGCTCGGCTTAATTCGCAAGGGTCGGCTGATTTCATCAACTCCACGGCCCTGTGGAGGCTGTTTGCTGTGGCACAATGCGAAAAGGGGCTGGGACGTATGTTTTTAATGTTATTCTGTAGAAAATATGTTATATGGAATGGTGGTGGAATTGAGAGTATGATTGTACACGTAATGGCTCTCGGTTCTATTCCCGTTTGAGATATATTTGAAGTAAATAGCCGTTATCTATCCGTAGATGTTTAATGCGCAGAATGCGAAAATCGCCTAAAATTACATAAACGACGCCATATTAAAATTAATTTAGTAGGTACCTGCTTATGTTTAGTCTTAAGTTTTTTTTTTTACAATTTTTTCTTTAACTTGCTATGTACTTTATTCAGGTGATTAATTCATATTGAAATATGAATTGATATCAATGATTTAATTTTGATTTTATCCACATCTATTTGAGCTGAAATGTTGTACTTGTACACGTTTAGTTTTGACGACAATGCGTGGTAGTCGTGTGACAAAGATCTTTTAATGCCATCCTACAATATGGGTGTCAAATGAAAGAGCTTGCTGCGTATAACTTAAATAAAAAAGGGTCTCAAAAATAAGTTTTTATTGAAATACACTACAAAACTTAAACTATCAACTTACAACGTCATTTCATAATTTGTGATTTAAGCCCATATCGCGAGATTTAGTCATTTCCTCTAGTGGGAATAGAAGCTGTAACCTGTCACGTTCACAGTCAAACGCTCGTGCGGCTGCGCTACGACTGGCCGAATACAGCGTGAAGAAAAAAATGCAGGTACATATAAATAGAGGAAGTAAATTTGAAAATATGGAATATGTAGCTCCACGTCTCTAAGCGAACGCTATTTGCTTGTATGTTCATTTTAAGGAAGTACCTGCTGGGAAATATTTCAGTTTTAAATGTCATGAGAGATTTTTATTTGGAAACCAAACCAACTTGCATTTATATGATTACATTTGTAGATATTTTTAATTGAAGGTAACTGAGAAAATATTTTCATACAGGGTGGTACTCAAAACCGCAATGCAAATAATGAAAATAATTAATTCCCCCGCGTGGGACTCGAACCTCCAATCAATATCTTTGTAAAAATTTCAAAAAACCTTATATTTTTTTAGTTTCGGGCTGTATCTTATTGTAGAGTAGGCAGAACCCTGGAAATTCAGTATTAAGACACTTCGTTCCCATTAAGACACTTCAGTTCCGCCGAATTTTGGTGGCATTGCGTGTTAAGTGGCAGAATACAACGCCACGGTTTGTCTTTTTACCAGAACGAGGAAATGAAAACACTAAATACTTTATTTCCTTGGGTGCACATCGAACCCACAGACTGTCGCGTTTACTAGCCTCAGTCCTATATATAGGCATTTATTTATAGTGAAGACATACAATAATCATTTGTAGCAATATTTCACGTCACCTTACAGCGTTTAGATATAAACATCGAGTCCTTTGAGCGCTTTGAAATCGAAATGGGTGAAGCCTTGGTGTATTTGCTCTATATTGTATTTTGTAAACATCAAACAATAACGGCTGTCATATTATTACATTAGTAATAGACTTTATCCAAACTTCTATACTACATATAACTTACTATTATATGTTACATCATAAACTCACACATGACCGGTTTTTTAACTTCACGTCAGATATTTTTTTCCTGCTACGCTATAGCGTAGTGCAGGAAAAGTAACTCTGTATTAAGACATTACGCTTGCAATTTTGAAACACTGTGTGTTGAATGTTATCACAGATCACCACACTTTGTGAGACAAAACAAAATTAAACAAATTTAAATATATTCATTGTACCTAGTGAGAATCGAACTCAGAGCCATCGCACCACAATGGAATCGTAACAGATGTAGATTATAGTACAATTTCTACTTATTTAGATATTCTCAGTGGAATCTCTCACCTTAACCTTGGAAAATATTAATTCTAACGCAATTGTCAAGATATACGCTTTACTTGATAAGCGAGTCCCGATGGATGGTTCACATAATATCAGTAATCGAGTCAAGTCCAAACTTGACCAATATCGCACTTGGCTGAGTTAATCTAATATAAATTGTCAGTTTGTTCAGACGGTATATATTACAATTAGACGAGAACTTTCGTTCTCAAGAGAAACCTGTTAGTTATGTACATATTTGACTTAGACTTTAGCAAAAATGTGTAATCTTTTAAAGTCAAATAGTGGTTTGAGATATTTGTTTTGAGTTGATGAGTTTACATTAGGCGTATATTGTAGCGAGTTGTTATAATTTTTCTCTTTAGAAGCAGGCAGGCAGAAATTTTAAGACACTATACTCCCCACGCACCACTGAGTTTTCGAGACTTTTGGTGTTAAGTGTCGGCACTCAATGCCGCGCTTCGTCTACCAGAGGGAAACAAAGGTAACTTAATTTCCTCCATATGGACAATCGTCAAGTTTACAGTCAAATGCTGTATACTCTAAAGCTCTCTGTGTCAGTTCTGAAGCAGAAGTTCTAAATCAGTTGGCGTGAAAAGCGTTTCTCTAATGGCAGCATAGGCAACAAGAAAAATATTGGGAAAACATTCCATTCCATTAGACTCTTGGTTGAATGACGGTAACTTGTCGGTGTTTTTGACGGTGTGTCGTGATTAAACACACTCTGCTCTACAATTTTCGAGAAAACTTGAAAGACAGACAATACAATTGAAATAGAATTGATGAAAAAAATGTATTATTCAAACACATAAAATATTAACTCTATATCAAGTAAATACATAGTATACGTATTTATAGAGCAAATAATATTATTGTGGTAGTGTACTACCACAAAAATCTATAGCAAATTACTTGAAACAAATAAAATTTAAATTATTATATAATATTGAAAATATTCTACACATAAAAAAAATTGTTTGTAATTTTGCTGATTACAAAACTTCATATTTAACAAAGGTGATCCGAATTGTTAGGTGACTATATTTTGTTTATACATAGGTATATAATGTAAGTTCTAAGTGAATCTGACTGCCGGTGCCGCAGCTCGATACGGTTGTTAATATGATGCATATGATGTAACAGCCGTTCGCAGTTTAGATTTTTTTTGCAGCTTCACTCTGTATTCCGCATATCCTCCTCCACTCCTCACTTTCCGCTGAAAGCTGGAGGCAATGCGTGTTGAGTGGCGGAGACACATATTTAATTTCCTCGAGTGAGAATCGAACCCAAAACCTGTCGCGTTTACAGTCGCACGCTCGTGCCCTGCGCTACTACTGGCCTCATTAATAATGTCTACTTATAACATTAATTACTTAATATTAGGAAGTTCGAAATGAGTATTTTTTTACAATTATTCTATACCTGTATTCCAATTATAATTTTTTAATCTAAAATCTAGTGTTAAGACAATTCTTTCCAACTTTCGTCCATTTTTTGACACATTGCGTGTCGAGTGGTGGAACTCAACGCCGCCCTTTATCTTGTTAGCAGAACGGGAACATTAAGATAAATAATTGACAATCGAAGTAATAAATACTGTAAAATTGCGACACGATTGATTTATTTATTAAAACAATATTTATAATGGCCATTGTATAGAATAGAAGAGAGACAAAAAACGAAATCAAATCAATCACTTCCACTACATTGGGTCTAGTTGAAACAAGGAGATCAACCACCAGTTTATAATACGCGCTTTGATAGCTGACACCATACAATAAATATTGTAATTGCCTAATATTTTAACAAAATATTTTTATTTGTCATATTTTAAAAAGTCAGTCGTCATATTTCAAACCGTGACAAGTGGTAGGTAGGTTAAGACCTTTAAAGAGTTCATTTGTAGTCGCAAAAACAAAAGATTTTATTTAACTAGAGAAGCGCAATAAATATAATAAAAATAAGGATTTCGTTTTTTCCTTTGGAGTTAAGGAATCCTAAAAAGACTTCATTAAATTTCAGAGACAAACCTATATGAATAACATATATCTTAGTTTACACGAACTAAATTATATCTTGTTTACTTTAAACGTCAAGCTATCCGGCCGTTTATATTTCCTGGTACAATCGATTTAGACACGACGCTCCAAACAATCCATACATATTTCATTTCCTCACTCTGTTAACAAGACAACAAGTGGCGTTGGGTCTCACCAAATGACTGGAAAATTGATCAGGCATAGAAAACGGAGAGTCTTAACACTATTTTTCCTCTTTCTACCATACTATCATATCAGGTATGAAACAAATAAAATATATATGAAAATAAAAGAAAACAGAGAATTATTACACAGTACTTTTATGAATAATCATAAAAATAAATCAATAAATACATTTCATCTTCATAAAAACTTTATCGAAATGTAAATGAAAAACTTATTTAAAAGGAAACGTCCAGTAATGAACCACGATAGAAAATTACCATTCGAAATGAGTCCGCGCTGGCATCATTACTATTTCTATTATCGTTATAGGTACTATATTTGTTGAGTAAGAAAAGTTGTTGTTATTATTTTTTAAGCTTCACGTTGTATTCCGTATATAGTGGGGTAGGCAGAGGGAACCTTGAGTTAACTCCGTCCAGTATTCGAGATATTGCGTGTTGAGTGGCGGAATTAAAATGAAATCATTGTGTTTACAGTCCAATGTTGTCCAACTGTGGCGACTATGTTGTTGTTTAATTAAAATTTTCTTTAAAGCATAATAGTACCATTATTCAAGGACATCAATTACCTTTTAATTTATATATTATAAAATCGAAATAAATGAAGAATACCATTTTAATATACATATTATAATACTGCAAGTAGTTGTTTGTAAATAAACTGATAAATTATAAGGTCGGTATTTATAAATAGCTCTCCAATCGGAGATCGAGCTTGAGAGCGATCTTGAGATGCCATATTCATTCATAGGCCCGTATTTATAAACCACTCTCAAGATCGAACTCTGACTGGGAAGCGATTTATAAATAAGTGTATATTATATTGTGTAAGTGTATTAAAGGAAATGGTTTAATTAAAGAATTCTTAACAATTATATATCTTTAAGCGCGGCGTTGAGTTCTGCCACTCAAGACGCAATGCCTCCAGAATTCGGCAGAAAGTGGGGAACGGAGTGTTTTAACACTAGGTTCCCTCTGCCTACCCTGCTGTGTGCGGGATACAGCGTGAAGCTGATATATACTTTAATAGCTATCTTGATAAATAAAATAAATGGTAAATATCTAAATGTTTTTAAAATATACTACCGTGACAAACACAGTAAACAGAGCCACAACGGTGTTAAACTACGTATATTGCTATTTCCTGCCGCCCAGTAATGGACGGTGATGATTGATGAGTTGATAGTACCTTCGAGAGCATCAATCAATTATATTAATACGACATCGGATTTGGTTATCGCTATAAACATACTGTTTCAAAATAAACATTGTTTACATTTGAAATTTAATTTTTATTTAATATTTATTTAAATTTATATTTCCTCTGTCTCCAGTTCGCTCTGGTGTCCAGACAGCGCGCGGCGTCCCGCCACTCAACACGCAATGGGTCCTAAATTCGACAGAAAGTCGAGAACGGAGGGTCTTCTTTACATTAACTTCTAAAGGGAACCTAGGCAGAGGTCTACTGCTGTGTAGCGTGAAGTTGATTTTTATTAATATTTAAAACTTCATTTGCAGTTTCAATTTTATTTGATTCATCTTTACAATAAAGTATGACAGTAAAATTATATTAATTTTCGTTTCCACCTTATTCCTATAGTTTTATTGGTAGCAGTAGTGTTTTATTTTTATATATTATGCCCTGCATATAGCAGAATAAGAAGAGATGAATTAGTGTTAAGACACTCCGTTCTTCGTTTTTCGCCATAATTCGAAACAATGCGTGCTAATAAGCAGAACTCGACGCTGTACAATATCTAGTATAAAGGAAGAATTAGGATAATTCTGTTCTCCAAGTTAAGTTCTAACCTAAATTTTAGCAATTATAACAATTATCTATTATTTATTTAGATATATTTTTTTAATAACTAAATTATATATAATATAATAGGTGCGTATATATATTTCCCCAAGTGGGAATCAAACTCGTAACTATTGTGGATCATATCAGTCACAATTACACAATCTATATTGCACTACTACTACATATAAATAAAATAGTAGAATCTGTTATTAATACCGATAAATTATACAATAATAAAAAACAAACAAACAATTTAAAAATATTTGTCTGTCTGTTTGTCTGGATAGATCTCCGGACCTGCTGAACCGGGTTTTTAAGACTTTCACTTGAACATAGAAAAGGTTGTGGAGCAACTTATAGGCTATTTTTGTCCTAAAATTGCACAAGATCGGGAACAGCTCGCATTTATCACAAGCGAGTACCTACAGATAGCTAACCATACATTTTAATATTAATAATAATATTTTTTGTGTATATACGAGTAGATTAAACAAATAATCATATACTTTAAGCGGGCGAAGCCGCGAGCGGGCCGCTAGTAACAGAATAAGAAAAGTAAATAACCGAAATACATCTATCCAATTGAAAAACACCTTCTCAATATACAAATAGCAATATATATACACATCTTAAATTTTGTCGCGTAATAAAAGTAAAAAGATATCGGCCCTATCGTCCTTTACCTCGAGACGTCTTATACTCGTAAGTCACGTAGCAGTACAACTTGTAAGGCGCGCGTCGCGCTGTGAAGGGAACTTATTTATTTACTTGTTATTTTTTAAGTCGCAGGTAGCGACGGCGCTCGGGGAGATATATAATATTGCTGATAAGATCTTCGAAGTCCCCGTGGCGCAGGGGTACGCAGCGGTTGTGGGTTCGATTTCCTTTTGAGAAAATCAAATATTTAATATTTTCGTTTCCTGGCTTTCGTAACGGGGCAAAGAGTGTTTGAGTTACGCCACTCAACACGTGGTGCTTCAGAATTTGGTGGAAAGTGGAGAATGGAAGTGTCTTAATAGGAACGGAGTGTCTTAACAATAGGTTTCCAGGGTCCCTTTATCCTGATATGTGCAGGTGACGCTGACGGTGAATAGTTAAAAATGTTTTTTTTTTGGTGTTACCCATAACATAACAGGTTGGCAGAGAAAGCCTACTATCAAAATATTACGTTCTCCGCTTTCCTCCCAAATTCCAGACATTGCTTGAGGTAGAGCGAAACACCGTGATTCGTTTTACGAATATCAGTTGAAATTGATTGATTTCAAAAACTCATAATAACTTTAAAATCTTGTATTTTTCCAAAGTGGTGTTTAACAAGTTATAGACCCGCTGTTTACACTAATTGCTAATGTAAGTTGCGTTAAAACAAGTTAATTAATTATATAAACATGAACTTAAACAACTTTGATAGCTTTTCAAAAAGTTTATGATACTTTAGCAGTTCTGGGAAATAATTATAATTTTATTGTATTTATTTTTTCTCTTATAAAAAAATAATATCCAACGTAACGTCCTTTTTTACTGGAGGCATTGCAGTATGCAATGGCGGAACTCTACACAGTGCTTTGTAGAGTTCCGCCATTGCATACTTTTTTGTTACCAGAGAAAAGATGAAAATATTAAATATTTCAATTCCCCGAGTGGGAATCGAACCCACAACAGCTTACAGTCACACCCTTGTGCCACCGGGCCGGGATTGGCAAAATTTAATTATATATTTTTATTTCTTATATTGAATGTACACATAAGTATATATCTACATAATAGTCGAATCGCTCGATCTAAATTTCAACAAGTCGTGTAAGCACATTAAAAGAACTTTTGAATTTAAATGCCGCGCTTCGCCTTGACACCAGAGCGAAAACATTAAAATATAAAATATTTCTTTTCCTCAAGTGGGAATTGAACCCACAACGTGTCGCATTTACAGTTTCCCTCGTAGAAGAAATAAGTTACAACTCTATTATTACTTTGTAACGAGTTCATCTGTTTCGTTCTTCCTTTTAAATAGTTTCTTAGTTTAATTCACACGAATATATTCATTATCATTAGTAGACACAATTGTGCGACACTAAACGTGAATGATAGTGACTCAACTCGGCTGAAAGTGGGGAGTGGGGGAGGAAAGTATCCTAATAGGAGAATCATAACCCTAGATTTCCAGGTTCCGACTGTCTTTCCTGCTACGAAAGGGAAGCAGCGTGAAAACATATATGTGATGTAGACGTAAATAACCCCTAGGTATATTTAAATAGTACTTATAGGTCACGTATCTGCAGGATGGGTGGATAAACGAGAAAATGATACTAAAATGATATTGAAACTTAAAAATAGATCTTTATATTGCTTTATCTTTATCTTTTTATTTATCTTTATTTCTTTGTGCAAAATAGAATATAGTGAGAAAGGAATGTTAGTTAATACACATTTATGTTTGCCTTTATTCTGCTACATCGACATCTACAATGGTTCCGTCTTGTAGTGTAAAAGTGATGCTTGAAATTTGTCTTAGAATCGAGCGTATGTTACAAAGTTATAAGAAAAACTATACATTCATACTCTCAAATCAAATCAAATGAAATCAGGTTCACACTGTATCCCGCACACAGCAGGGTAGGCAGAGGGAACCTAGTGTTAAGACACTCCGTTCCCCACTTTCTGCCGAATTTTGGAGGCATTGCGTGTTGAGTGGCAGAACTCAACGCCGTGCTTTGCCTCGTCACCACAGCGAAGAAATGGAATTATAAATTTAAGTAAATATTTCATCTCCTCGAGTGGGGATCGAACCCACAACCAGTCGGTGTTACAGTCACACTTTGTGCCCCTACGCCACGACTGGCCTCTTCATTCATGATTCATTCTGATTCAAACTCTCCATGTATAAAATTATAACAACTGCATAAAGTTACCACATTTCACAGTCTTCTCTCATTTAGAACCTCCCGCAGTTTAATTTTACCCCACCTCGCTCTTAATTCAGCGAAGTTTGTTAATACAGATACTAATGTTGTTTTTATATAACCTGTAATAGGTTACTTTACTTTTTTAAAACATTATTTGCACACTTTGGTTAAAATGGAAAATAGAATTTAGTAAAAAAGTTTAGACTGTGAGGATTTGAAGTTGCGGCCCTTAGAATCCTTAACCAAATGTGTATAGGTTATTAATTCACCACAAGAGGCTTTTAATCCAATTATGATCAATATTTCTCTCCGGCCAAATACAGACAGACTTAGTGAGTAGCATAACACAACGCCGTAGGTATTTTATGAAATTAGATCAGGGATACGATAATATTCAAAACGTAAATAGTGTAGATCCATGACCGTGTCCATGTCCAGGTTGAGGGCAGATGGAACTTCGGAACTTAGTGTTAAGACAATTCAACACTGCGTTTTGCCTCATTATCAGAACAAAAAAAAATTAAATATTAAATATATATTATGATTTTAAAGTGAAAATCGAACCCACAACCTGTCGCTGTTACCTTTATTCGACTGCGCCACGACTGGTGTCAACTTTCAACCTACTTTATGCTTGACGATTATACCTTAAATGTTTATATTCGCTAAAATGTATCAAATATAATGTAACTATAAAAGTACAATACATTTCCGCATCGAAAGCAACAAAGGAAGCAATTTCCTAGATTTATGTTCAATAAAGGTATAAAGGCCGTAGGTATTTCGTCCGCCATATGTGCTTTTGACAGAAATTGGTGGTATGACAATGTGACTTCTCATACTTTCACGTGGAAATTTGTCTTATTTAATTCTTGTCTTATTTAATTATACCTCCAACTTTGAGGCAAGTCGTGGTGCTAGTGTGTGACTATAAACGCCAAGGTTGTGGGTTCGATTCCTACTCGAGAAAATGAAATATTTAATATTTTAATGTTCTTTGTTCTGGAAACGAGGCAAGCGAGATGTTGAGTTCCGCCAACAATCAACATTCAATAACTCTAGAATTCGACTGAAAGTGGAGAACTGGAGTGTCTTAATGAGAACGGAGTAATTTAACACTAGGTAGGCAAAGGGAGCCTGAAAAGGTTCCCTTTGCCTACCCTGCTATGTATGAGATACAGCGCGAAGCTAAAAATTTTTTGGGGCATTAGGCCCTCGTAGCATTAGATTTCCACTCGAGGAGATGAAATATTTACTTAATTTTATATTTCTATTTCTTCGCTCTGGTGTCGAGGCAAAGCGCGGCGTTGAGCTCTACCACTCAACACGCAATGCCTCCAATTCGGCAGAAAGTGGGGAACGGAGTATCTTAACACCAGGTTCCCTCTGCCTACCCTGCTGTGTGCGGGATACAGCGTAAAGCTGATTTAATTTAATTTTTTAATTCTATGATGCAGACGTTCTATAAACCAGTGTAAATCTTCTATCAACCTCGAGATAAATGGACGATAAATGGATAGTTTTTTCTTAATTCACTTGCTCTGGTTACAAGATAAACCGCGGTGTTTAGTTCCGCTATTCAATACACAATGTTTACAAATTGTGCAGAAAGTGGGGAAAGGAATGTCAGAAGAAGAAATATTGATATCTATCCTGTGCAGTCAAACATCCCACTGCGCCTTTTCTTCTTTTCTTTTTTTGTAATTATTTTTATTCTTCACATATCAGGCTAGATAGAGGGAACCTGGGAAGCTATTCTTATGAAACTCAGTTCTCATTAAGACACTACCATTCCCCTGTATCCACAATATTTCGGAAGCATTGCGTGTTGAGTGGCGGAGCCAATACCGTGCTTTGCCTTGTTATCAGAGCAAGGAAATGAAAATATTACATATTTTATTTCCTCGAGCTAAAATCGAAGTCACGATATTTTACATTTACAGTAGCACGTTTGTGCTCCTGCTGCACTTGTGCTGGTCTCAATACATATGTATAACCTTCCAGAGTCATGACAAGACACAAAATAATACCCTCCACTGAAAAAACCACAGTTGATTACCAACACTATATAGATACATACATATATAATACATATATACGTAGATAGTCAGTGAACGTGGCGACTGACAAAGTTGAAAGCGAGTCGGTCCGCTTTAATGGTGTAACCGGATGTCAGCGCACGCGGCGGCTAATGCATTGTCTGTGAACGTAGGTTCATATACTAATATATGTTATGTATAGAAGATATATTATACAGTAACATGTATTTTGAATGAAGTATAGGAATGACTTATATATCTTTTAGAAAACATAGCGGGATTTGAACCCGCGCCGATCGTCAACGACGGTTTCCAAGAAGGTTCAAATACCACTACGTTAAAATTTTCATACTTTTCCTAAAAAGATTTTTTCTTTCCTATAAGTGCGTAATAAGTCTTAATTTTGCTTTGATAATATTTCATATTTTGATAATCTATACTTATAATAAATCTGTAGAAAAGTCGTTTCTGTACATTGAAAATATTTAAAAAAAAATTAGCCAGGGTGTTAAAGGATAATTTTTTTTTAAATATTTTCAATGTACAGAAACGACTTTTCTACAGATTTATTATAAGTATATATAGAGTATAGACTAGCGACCCGCTAGCGGATTCGCCCCTTGTACCTACTTCTACTATACAATTAATCTAATCTGAATTGCTTTCTTGTATTAATATTCCAAAGACTATATTTACATTGAAAGCCAATCCAGCGAAATAATTATTTAGTAACAATTTTGTCAGACAAAATACTTAAAGTATTTTGAAGTATTCATATACATTTTTGTTTATGAACAGATTTAAATAAAATATTTAAATAAAACATACATTAGTTTAGTAGCTTCTCACAATAGAAAGACGAAACTGAATTTGAATCGATAAAGCCGCTTCTGAGATAAGCGTGCAACAAACACAGATAAACAGACAAGCAAACAAAAAGACTTTTAAAAATCATCAGTTATATGTATAATCATTAGTAATACATGTACAGATATACAATGTATATCTATATTATAGACACATACGTTCTAACATTTTATTATTAAAAGTTAATTATATTTATTTCTAGAAGTTTCTCTACTCTAAAGTACTCTATAAACAAATGTATATAATGTACCGGATGTTCTTTTAAAGATGACGATGATTTTAGTTATGTTTCATGACAGGTATTTTTTTTTAAATTAACAGTTGTATCGATGTGATATTAAATAAATGTATTTATACATTATTATATGATAATACAAAAAAAGAAATTATTGTTAAGTAAAAAAAGAAATATTTTTAGTNGTACAGGAGCTAATATAAGTTATTTTACAAATAATATTGTGAGTACTTATCCAAATCAATTAATTAATAATTAAGGCTGTTTGTAATATTTATATTTCTTAAATGAATAATCATGTAATTCAAGCGGGCAAAGCCGCGAGCAGGCCGCTAGTATTAAATATTTCATTTCTTCAACTGGGAATTGAACCCACAACCGCGTGTTTATCGCACGCTTGTGCCGCTGCGCTTCGTTCGTAAAATGCTTAAAAACAATATATTATGATTTCTTGTTTGTATTCAAATATTTATGTCAACTAATAGTTGTGTATGACACATGACACATTTTTAAGTACTATTTTAATTTCCTCGCTCTGGTAACGAGACGAAGCGCGGCATTAAACTTCGCTACTTAACACGTAATGTCTCCAGAATTCCACGGAAAGTGTGGAACGGATGTGTCTTGATAATAACAGAGTATCTTATCACTAGGTTCCCAGATTCCTTCTGCCTTCCCGCTATGTGTGAAATAAAAGATACATAATATTTTTACTTTTCTTAGTAAAAAATTATTCCATTAGGCTAGAACAACATTAAAATATTTTATACTCCTGCTTTTCAATTGAATGTAAACCTACAATTGAAAAGCAGGAGTACCGCCACGTTTGCAGTCAAATATTGTACCGCGGCGCCACGACGGCCTCCATAAGATAGATACTTTCTTCGAATACATAAAACATTATATCGACGTTATGAAATATAAGAAAAATGGCTAGAAAAGGCAGCTCTTTCCTTTTATTGAGGTCATAGAAGTCGCAGAAAATGTATATCCTTATAAATTCAATACCATTATGAACCAAATTTGATATAAAGATTCAGTGTATGTAACTAGGTCAGAATTTAATATATGGAATTCGTATCGACATTTGCTGTAAGAAGTGAAAATGACAGCTTTTACATGTGAGAGGAGGAGCTAGAGGAGTGAAAGGTCACTCCGTTTTGAAATCTTAACCTAAATTATCTAGAGACATTGTGAGTTAAGTGACAAAACTCTATGTTTCATTTTTCTTTTATCGGAATAGTAAAAATATTATATTTTTAAGCAAACATTTTACTCCGTTCCGTTCCATGTTCGATTCCAAACGACAACTATTTTCAAATTACTTTTATTTTAATTCTCTGAATTATTATTGATTTAATTGAGTTACAAACAAATCATTAATCACTAACCCATTGTAACTTACCTTTAGGTACGACAGTGTCTGACTGTACACTCGATGTTTGTAAAAAGGTCTTTCTTCTCCTTCTCGGAGAAATAACTTATTTTCCTTTCCCTGCTCTAGTATGATAAACAGCGGCTTTAAATTTCGTTTTGTCAACTCGTTACGTATTATCGTCTCTCAATTCCTCTTATATTAAATTCAGACAACAAGTTGAAAAAACGTGTCTACTAAAACCTGAAACTAAAAAAAAACAGTACAAATATTACACTCTACAAACACCTGAATACACTATTCAATATTAAAATCATATAAAGTGTAACATCAGATGAGTCTGTTGGTTTGTGGTCGAACTGATAAAAGCTTTGTAGCATAAGTGCTTGAACAGTAGGTGCCCTATATATTTGAATTATATTATATATAAATTCCTACTAAAATATTAGTTGACCTTTATATATACATATGTTTATATATGTTGTATACACATTCTAAGTACCCAAGGTAACTGTGGAGGCAGATACAGTAAGTCACATCGAAACGATTAACGTCATGTGATATAAAACCTATATACCTATATAGCCTTCTGGACAAATCGACTATCCAACACAAAAATATGTTTTCATTCTGAACCAGTAGTTCGTGAGATTAGTGCACTCAACCATACAAATCCTTCAGCTTTATAATATTTTGGTATAAAATTAAATTATTATATTATACATCTGTAGTGATCTGAACATTAAACTATCTCTGCTCAATTAATGTAATGAAATATATAAAAAGTCCTATAGAGGCGATAATATGTAGAAAAAGTATAATTACTAATGATTGGTTTACATTCAATTTGAAGGTACTTAAGAAACTTTCTTATTACCTAAATATAAAGCTCTTATTTGATTAGGTACGATTTCAAAACAACGCTAATAATGATTATTCCTAGAAATGTGCAGAACAAAGTGTCTAGACACTATTATTACTTATAGAAACTAAACAGTAATAAACGAAAGAGTAGAAAATAGTGGGTTATATTACTATTTCCCCTTATTATTAAACACAAATTTTAATATAAAATAGAGATGATGTTTTACGAATTCTTCATAAAATATTAAAATATTACCAATTCAAGAGAAATTTTGTAAGACAACTATGAAAGAAAATTCAAGGAATTCGACAAATTCTCTATGAAATATTCGATATAAAAGCTATGAAGCACGATCGTTACTAACTCCTTAAAATAAATCTTATCTCGGAAGATTAAATACTAAATCAATCATAAAATACGTTTTAGTACATGAAAGAATTAGTTACACTTCCTCGCTCTAGAAAGGTAAAGTACGGCGTTGAGGTAAAGTAGGTTGTCTCGGCTTATTATAATTGAAGATAAATCTTCAGTATCATGCTGAGTAGCTTTGAGTCGGAGGATACTCGGTTTTCTGCTCTTCGCACATTTTTCGACACATTTCAGTTTTCTTTCTTCCTATTTTAACAGTACCCAGAAAACTTTATGTCCTGGATTCGATTCCTGGACAAACTAGTTCAGGAGTGTTGAAGTTACATTTCTATTTTTTTATAAATATAACTTCACATTAATTTAGTCTAGGATTCGAATCCAAGACATAAAATTTGTACGTCCACGCGTCATTTTATTTTATGATTGACAAAGAGAATCTAATCTAAGTACCCAAAGAAAATACGGAAATTAAGGAACGGGGCATCGGTTTTTTAATTTCCGGTCATTTAGTGACAAGCGACGAAAATATTTCTAAATGTAAACATCCCCCAAGTAACGATCAAAACCACAACCGCCGTATGTTCAGCTCCTCACTTTTAAACTAGTTATGACAGTACGTACTATACTTTCGACGACGTTGAGTTCCGTCACTCAACACGCAATGCCTCCAGAATTATAAATGGAAACAGTGCCTTAATATTATATTCTCTGGTGAGGGATACAGCGTGAAAATAAAAAAAGAAATGAGTTCCTTCAGGTTCATTTTAAGCATGTTTATTATACATTATAAAATATCGTAACAACATGCCAGTTTGGCTTCACTCAGTTTTATATCATAAAGTAAACAGCAATGTGAGTTACATCAAAAGAATTTTAAATTAAATTGTTCAACCAAGTACAAAATGTTAGGAGTGGAAAAGTTTAAAGTTCTAACAATTTTTATTATGTATGTTTATGAAAATTCGTATATATTACTGTATATATTTAATATAAATGTAAAAAGGCACTGGTATGTTTAGCGGGCAATGTCAAAACACTCCATTCTCCGTTACAACCCGAATTAAAGACATTTTAATGTAGTATACTTTATAATCCACTACTTTCAGCCTGCCGTTTTTTTAATTTTCAAATAACTATTAAATATTAAAAATATACGATGGATTTTACTTTATTAATATTATAAATAAAAAAAATAAAATTCAATATCATCTATATTGTTCCAAATATTCTACGAAATTGTTTTCAAACAAATACAAACGATCATTATTTATCATCCTTTCATTGTCAAGTAATTGTGACAGATAGTAATAAAATTCTCTGTAATATAGAAAAATCTTAAAATAATTTAAATTATTATAGACTATGTTCCGGTAAGGTCGTAGTTTCCGGATCAAATCTAACTAAAGACAATATTTAGTTTTATACGTACTATGCACTTATCGGGGCAGGGCGGGATTCAAGGACAAGTCTACCAGGTATCCTCTGCATACGCATCCCGTACATAGCAGGGTATATGCGGGATGCGTTGCGTGAAGGTAAAATAATAATCATGAAATAAATAATATCGCGGCTAAAGTGACCAGAAAGAGTAAAAATTAAACCCATTAGGTAAGCAAAGCAAAGCAAAAAAATAAAGCAAATCTTCTTAACTGATCTGGGCAAAATGAATAATTTTAAAGGTATATGAAGTTACTTTTAATACTTTTGCAAACACCAAAAAATATTTTTAATGAAGTCTCTAAGGAAGGTTTGAATGAAAAATATTACTCCATTGACAAAAAGGATTAAATAAAATTTGGCTTACATTTTTATTCCAGGTCTTAACACGACTCAATGATTAAATACAAATTGATTAGTCGTGCCGCAGGAGTACAGTTAAAAGTGTGTGACTGTAAATGCGACACGTTGTGGGTTTGATTCCCACTTGAGGAAAAGAAATATTTAATATTTTAATGTTTTCGCTCTGGTGTCAAGGCGAAGCGCGGCATTCGCCACTCAACGCTCAATGCCTCTCGAATTAGGAGGAAAGTGATAAGTGGAGTGTCGTAACACTAGGATTCCTCTGTTTACTTGGATATTTATATATTTAATTTTCATTTCAATAATAAAATTAAAGGAAAAATCTAGAAAGTCAGTAACTTTAGTAGTAATTAGTATTTTTATTTTATGAATTTAAATTCAAAAGTTCTTTTGATGTGCTTACACGACTTGTTGAAATTTAGATCGAGCGATTCGACTATTATGTAGATATATACTTATGTGTACATTCAAGATAAGAAATAAAAATATATAATTAAATTTTGAAGCCATCCCGGCCCGGTGGCACAAGGGTGTGACTGTAAGCAGTTGTGGGTTCGATTCCCACTCGGGGAATTGAAATATTTAATATTTTCATCTTTTCTCTGGTAACAAAAAAGTATGCAATGGCGGAACTCTACAAAGCACTGTGTAGAGTTCCGCCATTGCATACTGCAATGCCACCAGTAAAAAAGGACGTTACGTTGGATATTATTTTTTTATAAGAGAAAAAATAAATACAATAAAATTATAATTATTTCCCAGAACTGCTAAAGTATTATAAGCTTTTTGAAAAGCTATCAAAGTTGTTTAAGTTCGTGTTTATATAATTAATTAACTTGTTTTAACGCAACTTTCATTAGCAATTAGTGTAAACAGCGGATCTATAACTTGTTAAACACCACTTTGGAAAAATACAAGATTTTAAAGCTAATGAGTTTTTGGAATCAATCAATTCCAATTGATAATCGTAAAACGAATTACGGATTTAGCTCTGCCACAAACAAAGTGGAGAACGAAATGTTTTGAGTTTTGATAATAGGCTTTCTCTGCCAACCCTGATATGGGTAACACTAAAAAAACATATCTTTTAACTATTCACCGTAACTCGCACATATCCAGGGTAAAGGGACCCTGGAAATTTATTGTTAAGAAACTCCGTCCCCATGAAAACACTACCGTTCCCCACTTTCCACCGAATTCTGAAGCACCACATGTTCAGTGGCGGAACTAAAACACTCTTTCGTACACACACACACACACACACACACACACACACACACACACACACACACACACACACACACACACACACAAGGAAATTTATATAATTCAAGAAGCTGTAACGCGATACCACTATGGCTACAATATGTATAGCACATTTTAAAAATTCACAGACATAAACTAGTGCTAGCGAACTCGTGTAAAAGAGGGTACATATAGGTGAAAAAGAGTATAAAAGTAGTGGAATTGTGTCAATCGGGGGCAGCTGCTTATAGGCAACGGCCCCTATTGGCGGGAAACTAGCGTGAAGTATTGTTATTAAGTGATATCACTTATTGCAATTACACGGTATCTCTTTCCAATAGATTATAGACGATATGTGTTTTATCGTATTTTTTATAAGCGTTAAGCGCTTCTGATTTCTAACACTAGTATAATATGATATCATCTTTTCATTGTATTATAACAAAACAATCGAATGTTTTACGACACAAAAACACATAAATGTATATTGGCCTGTGCTGTAGTCTGCATGAGTCCCACAAGGTGGTTATATATCGTCATAAAATGTTCTTAATTGTTCCGCTGTTGTCTTTATTACGTCTTTGGCATATATCGATGTAAACAGTAATATAGGGTCGTAATTTTTGTAACACTTGCTTCTTGTATCTGGTTGTACATAGTGCTTGTGTTTGCATTGTCGTGACGTAGCGGCACAACATATAATTATATAGAAAAAGTTAGTGTTACGGTTCTAATTAAATTGGAGATATTGCGTTTTAAAAAGAGGAAATTAACGCCGCGCTTTGTCCTAATATAGAGTAAGAATTTAAAAGAATTTAAACATACTCGTACATATTTGTGTATTTTGCTAATAGAAGATATAGAATTATCTTCAATATTCCAAAACAAGTACATTTTCCGTATAGAGTCTCCAATATTTTCCTTACTCTCTAGAACACTAACCTTACCCTTTTAAACAATTTATTTGCGCAAACATAACTTTTCTATACATTCCGCGAGCAAAGAGCACTCGCTTCAAGAATGTCGATTTTTGTTCTTTATTTATTTAAAATAACGATATAAAAACAAAGTTACATGTAAGATGTATGACTTTATTTGTATGAGATTGTTATAAAATTGTATATTAAACAAAAAGATCAGCTTCTCGTTTTTCCTGTTTAGTAGTATAGGACTAACTAACCTATTGTTAAGATATTCCGTACCTCATTGTCGATACATTGCGCATCAAATTGTAACTCCGTCAAGGGGAAAAGAAAATAAATTAAGTCTAATCATTTCCCGAATGAAGATCGAACCCACAATCGTCGTCTTTGCAATTAAATGCTATTGCACTACAATAGTCATGACATTAAACCAAATTTAATAAAAAATATATTTTAATTCAGCTTTCTGAGGGCGTTATCAGGAAAGTCACTTGCGTAATAATAGCTACGCCGTAGACTCTACGTGTAATCTTCGTAGGATCTATAGTGAATTGTAGTACGTACCGAGCGAATTCAATACACAAAATAAGTATTTTTATTTTTTTATATTATATAATGTGAAATTCCACTTGCACGGTTTCCAAGAGGCGCAGGTTCAAATCCCACTGAATACAATTTTTTATACATTTTCTAAAAAAAAGTATAAAAAAGCACATTTATTTTTAAAATAAACATGTCTTTGCGTTTACATAAAAATCTCAAATACAGAAAGCTTGTTTTAACAAAACTAGCTGATCATTTGCTTATTGTTGTGCCCAATACATTCAAAAATAGAAGCTATTTGAAGAAATATTGTTAATAATTACTTTACATTATTTCTTTATATATTTTCACCTCAACCTGTGAAAATAAAAAAAAACCTGTCAATATTGTTCCCTCGACTTGATTTGAACCTAATTCTACGTCCAAGTTACTGCACAAGTTACAAGTACTGCTCATCTTCTAAAATGTAAGCTATCACATGTTATCTTTATCTAAACATGACCAGACATTTCTAACATGTTCTGATAATGTCTATAATATGTGTAACTAATATAAATAATTAACTTTAACGGTTTTTGCTCTAAACATATGCCCGTGAACGCTGGCATTCCCCAAGGCTGCGTGCTGTCCCCTACGCTGTTACTTTTGCATATCAATGACATGTTAGAGGATTCTAGCATTCATTGCTATGTAGATGACAGCACGGTGGACGCTGTTTGCTGCTTACAGCCGCGCCCAGTATCAGTATATTGGGCCTTAATGTTTCGAGTGACTGCCAGTATCGCGATCATCTGGAAAGCAAGGCCAAGTTGGCCTCGAAGAAACTGGGTGTCATCTACAGAGCGAGACGGTACTTCACGCCAAAACACCGTTTGGCCCTATATAAGACCCAGGTTCGGCCTCATATGGAGTACTGTTCTCATCTCTGGGCTGGTGCACCCCAGTATCAGTTTGAACCATTTGATAGCATACAATGTAGAGCCATTCGAATCATTGGGGACCCAATAATTTGTGAAAGGCTTGATACTTTGGCTTTGCGTAGAGACGTCTCCTCGCTGTGCGTTCTCTATCGCATTTATCATAGGGAGTGTTCTGAAGAACTGTTTGACCTGTTACCTGCCACCGAATTTTCTAACCGCACAGTACGCCATAAGCTGAAATATCATCCACACCACCTGGATACGTGGCAATCCACTACTGTGCGATTTCGTAGGAACTTCCTTCCACGCACCACGGAACTGTGGAATGGCCTACCCGCGGCAGTGTTTCCAGGTCTATATGACATGGGTACCTTCAAAAAGCGCGTCTATCTCCACCTTAAAGGCCGACAACGCATCTGTAGCTCCTCTGGTGTTGCACGGGATCATGGGCGGCGGTAATCACTTACCATCAGGTGACCCGAACGCTCGTTTCCCTTGTCCTTTTCCTTAAAAAAAACTGGAATTAGCTTACTACAAATAATTAATATCATAATGTATATAATATACGAGAATACGAGGCCATTTGACTGTCGATGCGACGGTCTTGGATTCTATTCCTAATCAAGGGAATGAATTATTTTCATTTCCTCCCTCTATATTATGACGCGTTGGGGGGCGTTGTGTTATAATGGCGTCCTACAACATAATATTCTGTTTAACTTTTTAATTTAATTTTGCTATTTTAATTTACCTGTACCGAGGTAATAATTGTGATAAATATATATTCAACTATTGCTTACCATTGCCTATTACTAGTATTATTATAATAAAAAAAGAAAACTTATAAAAAGAAAAATGTTACTGAATCGACAGTAAAGCGTTAAGTTACAAAGAATAGTCTGTAACATCGAGAGCCGCGTCAAGTGAAGTCCTCCGATAGGCGTAGTGGAGACTCCTCAACGACAAATAGGATCGTGTCGTACAAGGGCGTTCGAGTGCCAGTTGATAGATGTCGATTAGATGGATTCTTTTTTAGTATTATATAAATGTTGAGGTCATCGTGACCCACACATGGGCAAAGTTCGGCTTTGAGATCTGCCTTACAACACACAAAGTCTCGATTTCTAGTTGTGACAATGGGTTCTCTTTGTTTACCTTGTAATATACTTGATACGGTAGGAAGCTGAGAAAATCAAAGTGGACATTTTTTAAGGCATTTGGTAGTTCTGGGTTCAAATGCTAATTGAGATAATGTTAAATCAAGTTCCAGCACGTTTTAAAACAGTGGGAAATGTACAAAAGAGTCTTAGTTTTTTTCTTTGTTCGTTTCGATAAATTACAGATGTGCCTAGTTATTAACGTATAGTAAAAAATCTTAAAAGAACCACATTTTTAGAATACCTATAAAATGGGCGGGGCTATAAATTACATCTGCAGATAAAGCCATAAATTGTATGAGCCTATATTTCTAAATCGTTGGGAAATGTACAAAGAAGTGTACTTTAAACAATGTTTTCTCTGTCCATTTCGATATTAGTGTATACTTGAAAAAATCTAAAAGGCACACATATCTAGAATATCAAAAAACAGTAGCTTGGAGCTATAAATTCAATGAGCTCGAGAGTAACCTCTGAAGAGTTCCACTATTCAGTTCTGCTCTGTTTGTTTTCATCATCAGATCACTTCGAGGGTACCATATTGTTGTATCGGTACCTAAGCTAATAACGATAATATTACTGCAAGTGGATTCATTTAAATTTTTTAGATTTCATCATCAGTACCTTTAGTCAATCTATTAAAATCAGCCAAGGTAAAAAATTATTCTTACAATTCTTTTTAACCAAATTTTCTAACAATTTTTATGGAAAAATAAAATTTTCAATAATCCATTATACTCCAATTCTAATAACAACAAAGTAAAGCGAAAGCTTTTTGTGAAGTTAAATGAGCTTTCAAATATAAATAACAATTCTATTTGAGTTTGTTGATTGTTATTTTGATTTTCATTGAAGCGTTTCTGGACGGTATGTTAGAAAATTCATATTTTTCTTTTATTTTCACGCTGTATCCCGCGTATCCCGTAGTCTGTCGTGGAGCAGCGGCCCGCCGACTACAAACGCGACAGTTATAGGTTCAATTTAACCTCGCCGAGGGAATTATTTTCACGTCCTTGCTCTGGTATGGAGAATGAAATGTTGCCTTACGTACTGATACAGTTCATTCTGTGATAGAGAAGTACGATATTGTGTTCTCTGCCTTACACCGCCTTTGGTAACACAACGATTGAAAAGTAATAAACGCTAAAAAGCATATTTCCTGTAATAAACCTATACACCAGGAATAGTTATCAAAAGATCCAAAATGCGAATGAACTGTACAATTTAAGGCGAACTAAGTAATTAAAACTGAGATGAAATTCCTAAATATTACCTACAATGTAGTCAAGATGTTGTTTTAAAGTTGTATACCTACTCATGTACAAATGTTCCGCAGTTTGTAAATTTTTTACATGCTTTTATTTAACTTCCTGTGTTAATATGTGTTGTTAATATGTGCAATATTTTATATACAATAGTATGTAGAATATTGCAAGCTTAATTTTACCCACTTTCCAGCTCAGATTGAGTTGAACTTTGGTTTACAGCTTTTATTCAAAGATGGCCGCCGCAACAGAATGGTGGATACCACATTTTACACCATCCACCTAATATGGGTGTCAAATGATAGAGATTGATTGCAAGTGAAAAATAAGTTATTAATTATAAAAATCTTTTTTAAAACAAACTTATTTTTGAAAAGGCTTTTTAATATTTTTTTTCTTCTATCAACTGCGCTACGTGGGACATACAGAAACATCTACGACATTATGTACGTCTCGTAGATTATGTACTTAGCTTAGTTCGAAACTTTACTTGCGTGGATTTTAAGTTGCAAAATTAAGAATCTTTCCAATTTAGAAAATTTCAAGGAATCATATCTTAGTGGAAAGCACTAACGTATGATTCCTTGTAATTTTAACTTCCTACTTACGTTTCAAATTTCAACTTTCTTAGGCCCTGTTTATAAATTGCTATCAACTCTGAAATCGATCTTGAGATGCTGTTTTCACCATAGATTATTAAAACGGCAAGATCACCCTTAAGATCAGTCACAAGTTTCGTCTGTGCGTTGTCTGCAAGTCACTCAGTAAAAGTTTAAAATATATAATAAATTTACATATAACAATCATTTCAACCGCATTATCATAATCTCTATATATAATAAGACAATAAAAATATTTTGTCTATACATTTAGTAATTTGGAGTGAAATGGATAGAGGGACACGTAAAAAGAATAATAGAAAGCAAAAAGATTTTTTTTGAGTTTCTTGTCTGTCTGTCTTAACCGGATTAATCGCATATATTTAAGATTTTACATTTTGGAAATCCGACGTTTCGAACACTTTCGGTTCCCAAAATGTAAAATCTTAAATATACGCGATTAATCCGGTTTAAATTGGTTTCATTTAAAACATTTAACAGAGTTTTAAAATTATGATGAGACGTACATTACATAGGTAAAAAGAACGTAATGTTACAGAAATATATACGTATAATAAATAATGATCTTTATGTATTTTTTATAAATATCAACATTGGTCGTATTTTTTAGTTCGAAACAATCAAAAAATAGAAATTATGATAATGTAGTAAAAAAATCATATTAGAAGTAATTTTAGTTGTCAATCAATTCTGTTTATTAAATCAATAATCATGTATTATAGTTTAAGCGGGCGAAGCCGCGAGC
The DNA here is from genome assembly GCA_013403705.1 of Heliconius hermathena. Classification (NCBI taxonomy): domain Eukaryota; kingdom Metazoa; phylum Arthropoda; class Insecta; order Lepidoptera; family Nymphalidae; genus Heliconius; species Heliconius hermathena. The sequence goes on from JAAIXJ010000570.1 coordinate 107,935, forward strand.
GGGCCGCTAGTGTATATATATATACGTACTTCTACACATATATATAGAGGTCTGTCACCGCACGCCGAGGCACGAGCTCGTACACTTCATTAACCGCGGACGTGACACAGGTGGGACACATTGTTGTTTAGATTGTGCGTAATCGCTGAGAGCCATTTTGTAATGATCCAAATTATTTTTGATTGTATATATTTTTTAGCTTTCCATTTTATCCCTCATATAGCAGGGTATGCAAAGGGAACCTGGGAACCTCATATATGTTACCATTTAAAGAACGAAAACTAAAAGATTGTTTTTCTCTGGCTCTAAATTTAGTTGTAAAAATACTATTTTTTCCGCCTCCGTATGATATTTGCTCCCTTACACGGACAAGGAAATGGAACTTTAACTGATTATAACGTTCTGCAACCAACAGTTCCGTGCGTTGTCTGTCAGTCATTAGTAAGTAACAGAAAAGTTTGATATGTTTAGAAAAGTTTTATACGTTTACTATTATATCATATTATGAAACTAAAGGGTTTGTTTGGTTGATCGAGTGTATCTCAAGAATTATTACTTCGAATTGAAAAAAAACATTTTTATGAGATGGTCCATTTATTGAGGTATGCTATATTACTTCAGGATAATCTACGTAACCAGTTATATTTGCGTTCAGAGTTACATATCTCGGTATCGTATATATTATATAGTTATTTATAGAGAAGAACAAAAGAAGTGTTATCATAAACAAATATTATGTATTTAAACACTAGTTTACTTATATTTCTTTATCATCGGTTAGAGTAATAACAACATTAAATTAAAATTAACTTCAGAAACAGAAATCACATAATTATCTGTTACATATGCAAATGAAGGCGGATAATCATACGTCTGATAGGTTGCGTTTTTAGTCTTGTATTGTAGGTATTTAGATATGTATATAGATTGTGTATTATTGATGTATACCTTCACGCCGTATCTTGCCTACAGTAGAGAGAGGGAACCTGTTAACCTAGTGTTAGGATAACCCGTACCCATGAATACCTACCCTGTTACGTGCGGAATGCACCCTGAACCTATTTTACTATGTATGATACACGCGGTACAGAAAATATACCATACATTTATTTTTGGCTGCAATCAGAAAATTTTGAATGGAGCGTAACTTGAATGAAAAATAGTTCGTTATTACAAGAGCGACGACATATGGCTGGACATGCTGGCAACAACGTTTTTTAATTAACGAATTTGGTGTATTTGGAAGAATTTACTGCTTAAATATAATAGTTGTGTTTGGATATTATGAGTATGAGGACATCATAGTGCAGAGTGAGGAAAAAAAAATATCTAATATTTCTTTTCTTCGAGTGGAAATGGAACCCACACCCTGTCGCGTATACACTCTCTCACTTGTGGCCCTGCTATAATATGTAATTCACTATAAATAAGAAAAATAGTAATAATTTCATTTTAAAACAATAGATATGATTCCAATTGAAAATTTGTTTCTACCATATTTAAGTAAAGAGGGTAAAATAATTGGAAAATTAAGTGGACCAGCAAATACAAAGTAAATGGAAACGGGTCGAGATGATGGAAAAACTTTTAAGAAAGTAAGTCGAGTTCTTTAAAGGCTGTTAGAGCAAAGTGTTTTTTAACTTGCGATTACTTATTTATACTAATTCGTTCTATGCGAGCGATTTACATCATAATTCTGAACATCAATAAAATAAAAACTATTTGATGTTTTATCATATATTCTACATTAGGAAAGAAGAATGTTCCTTTTAGAAAACGAAAAAAATAATTAAAAACCGAACCCACTAAGCTATACATTCAAATTGATGTGACTTCCTACTTCCGTCACTAAAATAAAATAATTTTTCTAGTAAAACTCGAGCAAAGAAAGGCCGTGTAGTATTATTGTAAAGGAAAGCGGAAAGTAGGTCGAGACTTAATCTGTCGTATAGCATAGGTTGTAGGGATTATGCGAGACGAGACACTTGAAAACCAGAGCAAGAACTTTACACGACTGACACAAAAGAGAGTACAAACTTTCTTCTATTGTTCTGAAAAAAAAATGAAAATAGAAATAAATATTTACAATGCATAAAAATTATTAAAAAAGAAGCCAGTCGTGGAGTAGGGGCACAAGCGAATTACTGTAAAGGTGCAAGTTGAGGGTTCGATGCCTACTCGACGAAATTCAATATCTACTATTTTCATTATTTCGCTTCAGTATCGATGTAAATCGCAGCGTTGAGTTCCGCAACTCAATACGCAATGCCTTCAATATTCGGGAACCTTATGTTAAAACACTTCGCTCCCCACTTTCCACCTAATTCTGGAGGCATTGCCTGCTGAGCAGCGGAACTCATTGCCGCACTTTACCAGAGTGAAGCAATGAAAATATTAAATATTATATTTCCTAGATTGGTAATCGAACCCACAATCTCTCACGTTTGTTAAGACTAGTTAGACTAGTACGCGTGTCTTGCCATGACTGACCTCAACAAAATTATATAAACTTTGTTAATTGTTTAATAAACCAATTGTAGTCTGCCTTATTTATTTTGTTTACAAAATACAATTGTAACAGTTGTTAGGAAAGGAATGGAGACCTTTCGTTTATTTCATGTTGAATAAATTGTAACTTCTATGTTCATTGAATTAATGTTTAATTTAAAATGCCATGTGGCACAGTTATGAGATGTGTGTTTATTCCAGCGGTAGTTGTGGATTTGATTCTCATTCAAGAACTACGGTGTAGAAATATTTGTTTATTGACATTTATAGATGTAATATATTCGTTACTAGATATATAAATTAACATTATCAAGGCCCGTCATGGCGCAGGGGGACAAGAGAGCGACTGTAAACGAGACAGGACGTAGGTTTGTTGCTCACGAGAGCAAATGTAATATTTAATATTTTCAGTACCTCGCTCTGGTAACGGTGAAAAACACAATATTGTATTCCACAACTCAACAAGCCAGTATCCGGCGGAAAGTGGGGACGGAAGTGTCTTAATGGGAACGGAATATCTTAAAACTAGGTTCCCAGGTTCCCTCCGCCTATCTTGCTGCCTTTGGGGTAGAGCGTAAAGCTATAAATATAAATGGTTATAGTTAAGAATTTCTGAACTGTGCTTCACAGGTCTACAGCGTTATGATGGCGTATAAAATTGTACGATAGGAACTGTACTAGGGCGAGCCAATAAAAAAGGTCACACGAACTGTGAACGTTCCCTTAGGGACGATAGAGAGGAGAAACCTAGAAACTAATGAATTTTTATTGCAAGAGCTCCACTTTAGTTGTTTTATTTTTATTGCATACATACTCGTGTGTGTATTGCTAACACTTGGTGCTCTGAGGAATGAAGGGAAAAATAATTTATTATTTCGTTAGCTTAGGATATACTTGTATAATGCATCTACTTTCATTTCTTCGCTCTGATGTTAAGGCAAAGCGCGACGTTGAGTTCGGCTACTCAACACGCAATGCTTCCAGATCTCGGCGGAAAGTAGAGAATGGAGAGCCTTAACACTAGGTTCCCTCTCAGCTGTTTTTGGAGACACAGCGTGAAGCTGATTTAATTTTTCACATGTTCCTTTTGATTCTTGAAGCTTCATGCTTTATCTTCCACATATCAGGTTAACCATCTACTTTTTTTATTACAAATGCAAATATTGTCCAAAGTAGAATTCGAACTCACAACCATCGAATGTCTCATTATATCAATTTATCACACCAAAACCTATATAGCATACACCTAAGTGAAAAAAAAATATTAAAAATAAAAATTTAAAGATTTACAATTACATTTTATTGACATTAATACCTTTGAAATAGACTATATACTCTTTGAGATATTGCGTGTGGAGCGTCGAAACGAACCTCGCGTCTTGTCGTTTTATCAAAGCGGGGAAGTGAAAACAATTCATTAACTAGAATTTACTAGAACGGGAATTGAACCCACAACCATCACTTTTACAGTCAGATACCGTACCAGCTCTTTTAAAAAGAATTATTTATTTATCAAATCGAGGAAACATTTTTTTTTAAATATAAATATTCACCAAGCAAGCAAACTTAAAGCAATAGGTTATTTATTTAGTCGAAATAAATAAAAATAGTATATGACTTTAGTCTATCATTTTAAATATTATTTAATAAGAAAAACACAAATATAGTTGCAAAATACAGGTATATAGGTTGGAAGAGGCAGCGCTACTTTTACGGAAACAGCATATAGGGTAAAATATTTCGAACCTATACCAAAAGAAATTAATCAAGATTACTCAACAGTTTTGACGTAGGATTTATTTTTTCATTTCACGATGTTTATCCATACCTGTATTTCGTGTGACGCAGTTACGCATAGATACCAATAACGTAAACACATACTAATACAAAAATACTACTAGAGGTTAATCAACTTTGAACTTTGCCGCCAATATCTACGACTCGATTTCGGAATGAAGCGTATGCGGCAGTTTCCTTTGATAGGACTTAAAACGACAATTTTATTTATTTTATTTGAAAAAAAACACTTTTTCATTTTTGGGAAAAAAAAATTAATTGTATAAGGCTTTTATGGAGTAGTTAAAACTATGGTTTCATTTAAAGTAGTGCTGACACTTCCATCCTGTATACCTAGAAGCTCTCGTGGCGCAGTGGGACAGTACGACAATTGTGGATTCACTCGGGTGTAATATATAATCATTTTCATTCTCACGCGTAAGAAGACAAAGTGTGGCGTTGAATTCCGCTGCACTCAACACACAATCTCTCGATCATTATATGGAAACCGGGGAAAAGAGTGCCTTAACACTACTTTCCTTTTGAAATAGACAGTAAATTTTCTGCCTTTCACCTTTAATTTTTAACTCAACTTTTCTTTAAAATAAATATACATGTTTATCTCCTATTAAATCGAATACTTTTAAGTGTGAGCAATCTCTCAAGATCGCAGCTCTCAACGTAATGAAGTCGCTACCTTCATTAGTGAGAGAGGCATGGACATGGAAGAGACGACGCTCGTGCCTTTTGATTATTGCAACGTATAAATTGAGATTTTTTTCTAGTTTTCTAGACTAAGATGTGTGTTTCATTTTTGTAAGCTTCACGTTGTCCGACATATCTGCTATATGTAGGTAGGTAGAGGGAACCTGGGAACCTAGTGTTAAGATACTCTAATATGCATTAAGACTCCTTCCGTCGAATTTTTGGACCCATGCGAGTTGAGTGGCGGATCAAAGGAAGGAAGACGAAAATATGAAAATTCTACTCGCCCGAGTGGGAATCACACCCACACTCGTCGCGCTTACAGTCAGACGTTTGTGCCTCAGCGCCACGACAACTGTCTTATTGTCATGTGCGTTATTTGGTTTCAAAAAGGATGGATAGCTCAGATAAAAGATCTAGACGAAAACAAAAAAAGGGTAATAGAAGCCTATAATGGCTTTGGTTGGACATGCTATTATTTACATGTAACGCTAAATAAACATACAAATATCAATTATGATATTAGTAGTGATAGAAATGTTAGTAGGGTCAGTCAAACAAAAAGCTGTCACCGGAAGGGCACCGGTCCTACAGGAAGCTACCTTCTAAGCTACTAGCGTGATTTAATATATCCTCGAAAAATGGACTATTCTGTACAAAAATTCCTGAGATTAGCGTGTATAACAAAATAAACTCTTCAGTATAATAACGTTAACATAGATTGTCCATCATAAGAATAGACATTGCGCGTGGCATGGTGGAAACCAACGCTGTCTGCCAACAGTTTTCTTATCAGAGTGAAAATAGAGTACAATATAATAATTTCCACGAATAAGACTCAAATCTAAAAGTTACAAATAGATAATATAGAAACCGTAATATTTGTCGAGGTAAACGAGCGTCCAGACTCCAGACGACGCGCGACGCGATGGTGAATACAAAATACGCAAATTAAAATTACTGTCAAATTTGTTTGCAAAAATATGCAGATTTTTTTTTATGATAATATTATGGAATATAAAACAGAATTTGAAACGTTCATGGTTTTCTTCGGTGGAAACTAAATTGTGGGTAGTAACGTTTACATAAAAATGATATTTTTAAAATAATCGTTGAACAGAAATCTTGGAAATAAATAAAATTATTTTTAGAGATTAACTTAGAAGACAAAAAAGTCAAGATTTTTCAGAACTAGTTAAGTTTTCCACCACTGCATTTTATCTTGTTATTTGATCGAGAAAATGAAAACAAATATTTCCCTCGAAATAGAATCCAGAACTCGCCTATTAAGTCGATATTAAGACGCCGTGCCCCTGCGCCACGCCAGCTTCATAAATTTTGAAATAATTTAATAACTTTTTTTGGGGATTGCTGTTTAGATGCAGCAAATAATTATAAAAAAATATGAAATTATTTAAGGTAACAAAAACAGTCAAGTGCGAGAAGAAATCTTGAAATTAATAATCTTGATATAGGGACAGATAGACAACAAAGTGATCCTATAATGGCACCGTTTTTTCTTTTGAGATGCATAACTCCAAAAAGAACCTCATTTTAGTATTAAGCAAATTTTGTCATTGTACAAATGTTATTGATCAAGGTTGGATCTAAAAATACCCATAAAAGGCGGCTGAAGGGTTCTATGACGAGAACGACGCTTGGAGATAATGACTTAAACGAGTAAACAAGATATTGTGCCTAATAATATACATATATTTGAAAGCCATGACATTGAGTCATTGTCTCGTTCAGATTGTTATTTATTATTATTTTATATACGACTAAAATAAAGCTGCGTAAAGCTGCTTGAAAAAAATAAAGATCGAACCTTAAATATTCAATTATTCTTGACTATCTTCACATCTAGAAACTAATTTGTGGACTTATTTTCAATTAATTAAATATTATAAAATAAGATTTAATTAATTGAAAATAAGTCCACAAATTAGTTTCTAGATGTGAAGATACATTTGTAAATAAGAATGTTAATTTTAGTTAATATAGATATTTTCAATTTCAGTGATAAATGTATTCGTTACCTATTATATGAATCCTAAATAGCCCGCCCGAGTACACACTTAGGAGTAAATGTTTTTCCTTAAAAAGAAATAAAGTATAGGCAGAGCGAACCTCGGGTTGTGATACTCAATTTCCCTTTCAAGTCCAATTTTCGAAGCATTACATGTTAAATGGCAGTACTCAACGGGTGCGCATTTATATTATATGTACTATCTTCTCCAGGACGACTAAAATCCAAAATCATTACGTTCAGGTCAGTAGGAACTTGACTTGATGAGCTTAAAATGTTGTTGAATACTCATTGAATGCTTTTTACTGGTAGAAAATGTTAACAATTTAATATTACTAACTACAAAAGGTTTACTCTTTTTAGTTTTACGCTTTATCCCGCGTAAAGTAGGACATTTGTCTTGTTACCAGAACGAGAAAATAAATATATTAATTTTTTTATTCCTCGAATCAGAATAGAACCTACAACCTAAAATTTGAATAAGACACAAAATCACGAAATAAAGTTACTATAAAGTATTATTAAGTAAAAGTTGTTTACCGGCGTCTATGTTTAACCTGATTGGTAAACTAGTTTAATAATACTTTATTATTCCATCAGCCGTTTAATATAATTGTTGTAATAATAATAAAAAAACAAGGTAGTTAATATTAACTTAGTACACTCGCGGCCGCGGTCGCACTGCAAGTTTACTATTTGGAATATTTTAAATTGTATTCTTCTATGTAACATAGTGTTAGATGTGGACACATTGTAAAATTTTGTCATAAATTTTATAAGTGAGTTTCATAGTGTTTTAGATAAGAAAAAAAACAAAATGATTGGTCATTCTTCTCGCTGTTTCTACAAGGTAACATTTAATTTTAAAATCTTGCAACGTATCCAATGAAAATATTTCATTCAGGGAGGCTTTGTCCTTAGCTTTGAACGGATTTTTGTCTTTTTTCTCATATATTTTTTGGGCTTAATTTTTTATATAAAATTTTTACTAACGTAAAAAATGCTTACCATCAAACTTTTCTCCGAGATTTTTTTTATATTTTTAAAGTGTTATTCTATACTTATGATAGAAAAATACTTATTTAGAAAACGTATAAAACTTTGAACGTAGTAGGATTCAAACCCACGCTTCCTAGAAACCGACCAGGCGCTCAAACCACTAAGCCATAGCTTTGAACGTATGGCTTAGTGGTCAGAACGCCGCCTGGTCGGTTTACTACATAAGTATTTTTCTTCAAGAAAATTTTCTGGCCTCTCCTTAAACTACACTTGCATTGCATGAAACTCAATTTTTTTAGCTGCATATATCAATCAGGGTAGACAGAGAGAACATGAGATCCTAGTGTTAAGACACTCCTTTCCCTATTAAGACAAGTCGTTCCTCAATTTCCGATGAATTCTTGATGCATTTTGTGTTGAGTGACTATAAAATATTTCAGTTCGTGGTGTGATTTTCTATTTTTTTTAGATTTTTTAATTACTAAATACTTCATACCTTACATATCGTCAGCAACTACGGTCAAAACAGTCCCATAAAATAGCACGTTGATTATAAATATATGGACATTAAACTTATTCATACATTCCATAACGACTGGTCGGTGCGCCGTTACCTGTAACAAACGAAAATATGGATAGATTAACATTCGGTATTCATTTCATTTCGATCTGCGTAATAATTTCGAATTATATTGAAGCCATAGTGGCGTAGCGGTGTGATGCGATGGTTGTAGATTCGATCTTTTTTAAGGGAACTAATTATTTTTTTAATTTCCCTGCTTCGGCAAGACAGGCTCGGCATGGATTCCGCTGATCAATACGCAATTTTCGAATTCGGAAACGAAATGTTGACTATCCTTTAAAAAAAATCTTATTTGAACTGACAAGAACTTGTGAACATGGACATTATTTTACAAATTTCAGATTTTTAAAAATAAATCATCTATATTTTTTTTTAGTTTCATGCTGTAACCCGCGTGTAGGCAATGTAAGCAGAACCTAGTATTAAGACACTTTGTACCCTAATTCCGCAGATTTTTGAGATATTGCGTGTTGAGTGTTAGAACTCAACGCCAAGCTAGTTGTGTCGTCAGAACGAGGAAAATAAAATTATTAAATAATTCTTAACCTCGAGTAGCAATCAAATCAACAACCGTCGCGGTTACAATCATAGTCTGTGCCACTGCGCAACGACGGCCTCTTACTGAAAGATGTTTTCTAAAAAAATCTATACTTAGAAATAAACGATGAAATGCCTTTGTTTAAAAACATCGTTGATACGAGGGCGCGATCAAGTAAAGCAGTCACGTTGTCTCATAAAGAAGATGTTATTGCGAATAAAAACTGATGCTTTGAATATTCACAGTCTTATATTATATACATAATACTTCGATAATGGAGGAAAGTATTATATAAGTATGTTTTTTACTGGGGGCGAAGGGGCGCAGTGGCGCAGGGGGGTGACGTACTCGAATCACTGTACACGCAATGGTTGTGTATTCGATCTTTACTCAAAATAAGTTATCTCTGCTTTAGAAAGTGCCGAAACCCGCTGAATCCATTTTTTCCCGCTATGTAGGTACTCGTATACTATTGGACAGTTAAATAAATACAATTTTGTTTACATTTTCGAATAGTATTTATTTAACTTATATTATATCATATAGTGAGGCCCGACGTGGCGCAGCGGCACGAGGTGTGACTGCAAAACCGACTGGTTGTGGGTTCGATCCCCACTCGAGGAGATGAAATATTTACTTAAATTTATATTTCCATTTCTTCGCTCTGGTGTCGAGGTTAAGCGCGGCGTTGAGTTCTGCCACTCAACACGCAATGCCTCCAGAATTCGGCAGAAAGTGGGGAACGGAGTGTCTTAACACTAGGTTCCCTCTGCCTACCCTGCTGTGTGCGGGATACAGCGTGAAGCTAATGTAATTTTTAATTTTATATCATATAGTAAAGAATAAAAACTAATTTTTGGAATTTCACAAAATCCTGATAATATATGTATAATAATCATAGTTTTTTTTTTAATTGTCTCTCCTAAGTATTTGCTTAATAGACTATCAGCAGATATACACTCTATGCTGATAATATACAAATTAATGGCGTTGGACTTTATCTACTAAAGCGATCCTCTCTTTGGTAGATGAAGCCCAATCCTCGCTTAAAGCCCAACACCACGTTGAGTACGCCACTTAACAGACAGTGTCTCGAAAATTGGGCACCAAGGGGAGCAGCGGCACGAAAAGGTGTGACTGTAAAATCCACCGGTTGTGGGTTCGGTTCTCACTCGAGGAGATGAAACATTTACTTAAATTTATGTTTCCATTTCTTCGCTCTGGTGTCAAGGCTAAGCGCGGCGTTGAGTTCCGCCACTCAACACGCAATGCCTCTAGAATTCGGTGGAAAGTGGGGGACTGAGTGTCTTAACACTAGGTTCTCTCTGTCTACTCTGCTGTGTGCGCGATACAGCGTGAAGCTGATTTGTTTTTTAATTCGATATACTGTCAGCCTACCTGCTATCCTAAAAGAAGTAATTGTAAAGTAATTGTTAACAACAATAAAAATTTAAATAATTTACATCTCACTTCTTTTATCGCTGAAGTCAACAATCAAGGCATATATCATATTACTGAACTTGGCCCTCATTTTACATTTATGTTTTTGATGGGATAATATTTACAATACTATGCTTTAATTTTTTATACAATTTCACTATTATTATTATTACTATAATGGTACCGATAGAAAATTTAAATGATCTCCTAAGAACTACGCAATCAACAATAAAGAGGCTCCAACACAATCGTGCACCAAACATCGCTGCAAGAACAATATCGTCGTTCGAATATCTTGAGCTGAAAACGGAAATCTCAAAGGAATGTCTTTTGTTCGCGAACAAAGCTCCGTGTACTTCAATCTTATCTGTAAGTGGTGAATTTATCTTAAACTACCTACTGACTACGAATATATGACATGAAATTTAATTTATGTATTTGTGAAATAGGCTTCTGATTTTTAATTATAATTATAAAATATATCATAATAGTTTCACGCTGTAACCCGCATAAAGAGGGAACTAGTGTTAACATACTTAGTTCCCGAGGCCTGTTTATTTTTCGAGGCATTGCGTGTTGAGTGGCGAAACTTAACGCCGTGCGATGTGAATCCGCGAGCGACGCGCTTACAATCACACGCTTTGCCGCTGCAATGCACGTTTATTGAGCATCAGCTATGTCATATAATAGGTATGGAAGTAATTTTCAGGAACTGCGCTGCGATCAGAGTTACTTCGTGTATTTTCTTTAACATTTTTAAAGTGTTATTACCACAGAAAAAAGACGACCCAGGTCGGTATCCAGGAGGCGCGGGTTCGAGTCCCGCTACGTTCAACATTTTAATACTTTTCTACATAAGTATTTTACTTCAGGTACTTTCAATGTGACATACTGAACTTTAAGTTGATCCTATTTGGCCATAGAGTCGAAGTTGTAGACAGTATGAAAGCTAATAAGCTATATGCCATATATGACATTAAAGAAGAGTAAAACGAGTGGCAAACCTAAAAAAAAGTGTTGACTTAGGTCCTTTTATTCTCCAAGTCTTTATATCGGGTTGTTTGCTACTCCGGTGTAATTAGCGCGGCACCAAACACCTTAATAGCGACAAACAAGAGGATGCTACATTAGCATTACCAACGTTATACCATTTAACTCTTAAATAAGAGGTTCACATTTATTTATGTTTTAAACACATTTGGTTCTCATAATCAATTCTTTGGTTTTCCTCATTATAAGTATAATTATGTTGTTTATAATCCATTTTCTACCGTCTATATGTACTCGTATATAGAATTCTTTTATGTGTGTATGTCGTCTGGCTTCTCCTTAAAGGCTGGACCGATTATGGCTGGAATTTTTGCGGATATATTTATAATAAAATATAATGGTTGATTTGTAAATATAATTCTACTTGATAGATGTCGCTTCAGTCCCTGTTTACTACAGAACCACAAAAAAAGTTATTTAATGTGATAACTCGAAAAGATTATGAGAACATTTTCAAATTTTACAAATTAACCTTTATTTTCAGTTAGACACATCTCAAATAATTGGGATTGATATAAATACAAATATTAATATTATGTTGGTTCATTAAGTAACATTTGTTTTTAAAAATGTAAAATATTAAAAATAAGCAATTAAACTTTCATAAACATCTCAAAATATTCTCTTAATGACCCTGAAAAGGTAATTATTCCGTAAAATCATAGGAGCTCCTTTAATTAATCTCAAACGAGCTAGTAAACGCTTTCCAAAGGTAAATTACAATGGAAACTTCAGTTACGCGGGATAATCGCCAGCTGTAATGCTACAAAATATTTTGAAATTAATTATATAGATTCTTAGAGAATTTGGGATAAATCACTTAATTTTCTCTTATCTCTCGCCATATCTCTATCCTTTGAACATAAAAGGGTTGTGAAATCAGACCGGAACTAAAAATATATATTTATTCATTAATTGAGTATTAAGTACGCAAAGTCTTCTTGGTACTATATAGCAGGATAGGCAGAGGGAACCTGGGAACTTACTGTTAAGACACTCTGTTCCATTTCAGACACTTCGCTCCTCACTTTCCACCGCATTGCGTGTTAATTGGCGAATTTATTTTCTCAATTTCGTCGAGTAAAAAAGAAGAACTGTATAATAATTACGAAGAAAAGATCTCTACTTCCTTGTAAATTTAATAGTAGCATTAATTTTTAGAAGATAATATAGATATTTGTAGATGTAGAGTGTAGAGATATCGATATTAAATACTTCATTCTCTCGAGCGGCAATCGAACCCACAACCGTTGAGTGTACAGTCGCACGCATGGGCCTCTGAGCTACGACGACTTATAATAAATAAATCTTGAATTATGTGCAAATAATTCTTTTCATATCGCAGAAATCTGTGATATTCTAGTCATAAAATAAATCTCGCACATTTTCTACTTTAACTTAAATTTGAATTATAAATTAAATATCATTAGAAAAAGTATGTTATTCTAGAATAATTGGAAAAAAACTCATTTCAATTTTCAAATATAAAGTTTCAAAGTTTTTTCAATTTTTTTTTAATTAGCAATATTTAATTAAATAATGTTGGAAAAAAACTTTATGAAAAAAATTAAATTAAATTAGCTTCACGCTGTATCCCGCACACAGCAGGGTAGGCAGAGGGAACCTAGTGTTAAGACACTCCGTTCCCCAATTTTGCCGAATTCTGGAGGCATTGCGTGTTAAGTGGCAGAACTCAACGCCGCGCTTAACCTCGACACCAGAGCGAAGAAATGGAAATATAAATTTAAGTAAATATTTCATCTCCTCGAGTGGGGATCGAACCCACAACCAGTCGGTTTTGCAGTCACACCTCGTGCCGCTGCGCCACGACCGGTCTCAAAAACTAAAAAAAACTTTATGAAATTCTATAAAAAATAAGAAGACACACATTCGATTCCCACACAAAGAGATCTTATAAATCTATAAAAAAATCTACTAATACTAGCTACGTATAGGTTTCTAGAGGAGGTGTTTCTTAAAAATTTATTTAAGCTGATCGGTAGTCTTTATTATGCAAATGTAACTATTGGGTTTGTATACAAAAAATACTAAATAAAGAAAAGAAACAACATCACGCTTTCCCCCTACACTAAGACTAAATTACTTAAATCTTTTAAAAGTTCTGGTTTTGGCAATCATTTTTTAAATACTTTTTCTTAAATAAAAAAATCTGCAATCGACTTGTACTGAGATCAAAAGAGATTGTATTCGGAATTTCAAATTTATACGATATCTTGTGTGTGTATGGTAATTTATACGCCACAAAGCTTTGAGACTTATACAGGTATGCTGTCCTTAAAGACTACTTAGACAATCGTTATATTTTTGTAGAACATATATTACACCTTTTTTAACATTTTTGAAATGTTGTCCATCAGAACGTAGTGTCAAAACACTCCTTTCAACACTTCCCGTCCGAATTCGAGACCTTGCATGACATATGACGTGTATAAGTGACATATCTCAAAACTGCACTTTGTCTACTATATCCAGTAAATGAAAATAATTCATCTTCTCAAGTGGGAATTAAAAAAAAACAAGACGAGAAGAGAAGACGGAGTAAAAACTATAGTTGAGTTTTTACTCCGTTCCAATATTAAATATCTGTAACAGTAGAATTACAAATAACAGTTTTTTATCTATTGCGCTATAACGGTCAGAATTCCTTAACTTAAACATTAAAGCTTACTAAAGCGTTCGACCGAGAAAGGAAGATCTTTTCGAGACAAAGATTAAACGATAAAGGTAAAATACCGTCATAATAATTTCATACTGTCAGTATATATATATATATATATATATATATATATATATATATATATATATATATATATATATATATATATTTTATATATTAGTATATACTGTTATATAATTTATAAAATATTGCTATCCACCATTTTGTTGCGGCGGCCATTTTAAATTAGCAATGATATAGATACTCGTACCATGTGTAATTTCATCGTCTTCACTAAAGACGGTAATGTGTGTATAATTGAGCTTAAAAGATATCACATACACTAACACATATACACGCACTATCACGTCAAGTTAAAAAAATCTTGTTATTAGATAGAATAATGAACGACGGCGTCGCGGCGTAGACACGTGATCGATTGCACGCGAAGTGAGCTAGAAAGTGATAAATGCTCATTACTAAAAATCATCACGAATCAGAAGTTTTTCTCTACTTGTATATGACATGTTTTTTATAGTTTCATGCTGTATCCCGCATATAGTAGAGTAAGGGTAAGCAGAGGGAATCTGTTAAGACACTTAAAGAAAGTGTTAAGACACTGTTCCCCACGTACCTCACTCTATATGTCTACCTTTCAAGTCATTTCTTTTTGAAAGACGGAATTCAATTTCGGACATTGTTGAAGACAATCAGAGCGATGAAATGAAAATGATACTATTATGAGTTGAAATCGAACACACAACCAGTCGTGTTTGTAGTCGCACGATTGTGCCTCTCCACCACGATTGGCCTTACTATTACTGGTCTTAGAATGTTGACATTTGCTCTGTAGGTTAGACAGCATAGAAAGGCACTACGCAGAGGATTTCCCTAAATTCCAACGGGAACGGTAAACAACGGGATTTTCCATTGAATTGACGCAAACTGGGTTACGGCCAACAACTAATAATAATTTATACAAATATTAGAGTTTGTATCGTTAACCGCGCTGATCTCAGGAACTACGGTATAGGATAGTCCATTCATCAAGTAAGGCTATAGCATATATTCACTGCTTTAATCATTTCAGAGCAACCCCACAGTACCTGTAGTCGGATTTTAGATATCTCCGACTGCAGGTACAGTGGAGCTTGGAGCTGTAACTTTTATTAGACAACTTGAGAGAAACCGCAGTAAAAGCTAGTTCAGTATGAAACTAATTAAATTGCCCTCCAATCAGCTTAATAAGTCAAATGCCACGCTCGAAGTTGTCTGTACTTTGCGGTCCCGTATGAAACTTTTGCCATACACTTTGGAGTACTGTGGTTTCAGTTCAAACTTAATAGAATTTACTCGTAAGTATAAATACTATACAAATAAAATCTAAGATGACTGTCAGCTCTATAGCTTAGTTAAATTAAATATTCAATATTTTCATTTACTCGCTCTGGTAGCCAGACAAAGCGCGGCGTTGAACTCCGCTGCTGAACATGCAATACTTTAAGAAGCTAGCGGTAGGGGTACCGAAATGTCTTAATGGAGAGCGGAGTGTCATAAGACTTGATTCGCTCTAGCTATCCTGCTATGTGTAGGATACTGTGTGAAAAAAAATAAGAAAGTGAAATAAAATCATATTAGCTTTATAAAATTATACCAACCCTTATCAAAAGTACTTAGATAAGCATAGCTGTAGAATTATAAAAGGAAAAATACTTAAGCCTTGTGGAGATTACAGTACTTTAAACTTTTGTTATCGTTATTCAAGAGATATATTATTATAGTTAAAGTTTAATTAGAAGTCTCTATTAAATTACGTCAATTCATTTATTTCATTTTTACTTCACGCNGCCTGGTCGGTTTCCAGGAGGCGCGGGTTCGA
Organism: Heliconius hermathena; assembly: GCA_013403705.1. Taxonomy (NCBI): domain Eukaryota; kingdom Metazoa; phylum Arthropoda; class Insecta; order Lepidoptera; family Nymphalidae; genus Heliconius; species Heliconius hermathena. The sequence continues at coordinate 124,119 of JAAIXJ010000570.1, forward strand.
GTCCCGCTGCGTTCAAATTTTTATACGTTTTCTAAATAAGTATTTTGCCATACACTTTGGAGTACAGTGGTTTCAGTTCAAACTTAATAGAATTTAAGTGAAAATACTATACAAATAAAATCTAAGAAGACTGTCTGCTCTATAGCTTGGTTAAATGAAATAATCAATATTTTCATTTATTCGTTCTGGTAGCGAGGCAAAGCGCGGCGTTGAACTCCGCTACTCAACATGCAATACTTTGGGAATTTACCGGTGGGGTACCGAAATGTCTTAATAGAGAACAGCGTGTCATAAGACTACATTCACTCTGGCTATCCTGCTATGTGTAGGATACTGTGTGACAAAATAAGAAAGTAAAATAAAATCATATTGGCGTTATAAAATTGTACCAACCCTTATCAAAAGTACTTAGATAAGCGTAACTGTAGAATTATAAAAGTAAAAATACCTATCTACCCTATTGTTATCGTTATTCAAGAGATATATTAGTTAAAGTTTAATTAGAAGTCTCTATTTAGTTACGAAAATTCTTTTACTTTATTTTTACTGCACGCTGTATTCCTATCATAGCAGTGAAGGCAGAGGGAACCTGGAAATCTAGTGTTAAGACATTTCTTCCTCCATTACAATACCGTTGCCTACTTTGCTCAAGAATTAAACGGAACGTCTTCAATGTCCGAAAATTGGGCTGAAAGTGATTAACAGAATGTTTTAAAAATAACTTCCCATTGCCAACTCGGGACACCATGAAGATAAGAAAATCAAACCCACAACTATCGCGTTTACAGTTAGATACTACACCAGTCACGTTGACCTCGAAATCTATGTATATAATAGAATTGTAAGTGGACGCAGTCGTTATAAGCAAATAATAGTGTAGTTCAAGCGCGCCAAGTCGCGAGCTGGTAGCTAGTACAAGGAGCTGGTAGCTGTCGGTTTATATAAAAAGGTAAATAAATTCTATGATAACCTCCATACAATATTACAGCATTGTCCACGACAATACATCCGGTGCGGGCTCTAGAGGAAACGAGCCTTTTGATATGCGTAACAAACACATTCGAGGCCAAACGCGGCGCAAGGGCACGAGCGTCTAACTGTAAACATGACACGTTGCGGGTTCGATTACCACTTAAGAAATTAAATATTTTATATTTTCATTTCATATCCTCGCTCTGAAAGCAGGGCATAGTGCGACGTTGAAGCTTAAAGTTCCTTGAGTTTCCCACGGGAAAAGGAAAAAGTCTACATAAACAAAATTCCGGGCGACGACTAATTAAATATAAAAATGATTTATTCAAATAATTTTCTTTTTCGAATGAGAATCGAACCCATAATCATTGTCATTAGTGTCAATTAACTAATGCGGAACAAACCAACTTTATTATGAGACTATTTCATTCAACTTCTGAACAAACTTCGTATCTAACTAAATGTGTCGTCATCATAATGTAAATAAAAGCGAGTGCATTCCCATAATTAAAATTCTTGGAAAAGAGACATGAGTAAATACAAAACACTAAATTGAAATGAAATACTAATAAACTAGATTGTAGTCGTCGTAATAGTTGGAAGGAGCTTATACTCGATGGTCGTGGATTTTATTCCTGTTTAGGGGAAAATGTATTTATTTATTTTCACGCGCTATCTCGCATAGTTTAGCGTAAGTAGACACTCTGTTCTTCGTCTTCTGTCCGAATTAAAGGCATTATATTATATTATATTATATTTTATGAAGCATTCTAGTATATTAATTTATATATTTATTATAGTTACAGTATAAGACATTCAGTTCACTACTTTTTACCCAAATTTAAGACATTGCGTGTTGAATGGCGAAAATCAACGCCACACATTTTCTTATTAGGGCGAGGGAATGAAAATAATTAATTCCTCAAGTAAGGAATCAAACTGACAACAATTGCGTCACCAGCTAGAGGTTGTAAGTTTAACCTTCAACATCACGTCCGAGGTCTAGACCGACCCCACGCGCTATTATTTAACGGTATTTTTTCGTATTGTCAAGCAGTCGTGTCATTTCATCTAATCTCAGTGGATTATATAGGCTTGTGGACGAATGAACATACGTAGCACTTACGTACGATAAGTACATACGTGGGGATATCTACAGACATTCATTCCTGAGTTAGTATGGAATTTTTATTTGTTCCTTTTTTTGAATGAGTCTAAATTGTAAGTAAATAGCTATCAACTATTAGAACACGTCGTTACCCAATATTCTGATGAAATACGAGATACATATGAAAACTTTCGGAAAGAAGTTAAACAATGCATATTTGAACAAACTCTTGTGTTTGAAACAAAGGAAAACTAAGATTCTTCAGCCAGTGAACTGATGACGAAATAATATGCAGCAGTTATTATAGTATAAAATTAAAGTTATTATAAGTTCGTGCTACATCCCGCACACAGTATGCTAAGCAAAGGGAACCTACTGCTAAGACACTCCGATATCCATTTTTCGCCAAATCCGCCAGCGCCTCGCTGTGCCTCGACACCAAAACATTAAATCTATCAATCCATACTAGAGTAACTTATTCATAGGTTATCTCTATATATTTCCCGTTAAATATATGTTCTATGAAGCCAACCTACCAACTAAAGGGTTGGGATTGCGTTTCAAAAATTTGTCAACGAAACTTCAATAGTTACTGAGCCTTTGTCATCCGTTTGTCCGCCCTTCCATCAAACTGTCAGAAGTTCAAAATCTCTCAGATAAACTATCAATATTATCATATATTACTATACTAGACTCTTGGACTACAAGATTTATTACTCTTGTAGTGTCATTTGTGTAATTTTTCGCATAGTCGTGGGTTGAAGTTTTTTACAGCTTCACGCTGTGCTATCTCGTAGATAGGAACTAGACGCTTCGTTGCAATTCTTGAAGCGGAAATTTATTTTTTAGGTTCACTCTTTACTTATAGAATATATAGAGGTTAACAACGCGCATCGTCTTGTTGTCTTAGAAAATGAAAATATTTCATTCTCCCTAGTGAGAATGGGACCCACAGTTGTCGTCGTGCTGCTGCGCCACGCCTTTATAAAATGTATGGTATTATATGTATTTGTATACTGAAACCTGCTTGTAAACTACTTTACCAGAGTATAACGTTATAAGCAAAGACGCTGTTGAGCATCGTCGTCGCTGGCAAGTTCCTTTATAAACGATATCTTGTCTACACTATGTGGGACATTTGGCTATACTACTGTACTTTAATATAGCCTTCTTAGACACGTTACAGATATTATGTAATTTATTAGTAAAATTCAATTGAAACTACAAAATAATTACATTTTAATTAATTCTAAATATTTTGAGGAGAAACAATTTTGCCATACATTTATCGTTTTTTCAATACACCCTTAAAATACATTCCGTATCGAATGCTGATCGTCGCACTTTATGTAATTAGACTGGAGAAATGAAAATATTTTAGGTACGTTTATGTAGTAAGAGAGATAGGGGAAGAAGACCTCAGTTGACCTTCGAGAACACAGTATCGATGATTGTGGAGGATTATAAAGAGGGTCGATGACAGCATAAGACAGCGTATGATGCGAAAGAGTTAAGCAAAAATAATAGTAAAAAGAAAACAATCTTTACTGAGAATCGAATCTTCACTCGTCGCGTCTTATATACACTGTCCCACAATACATCGATGGTGTCATAATATTATTTAGTAATAACAAAGTTTATCCCGACACAGCTTACACATAATCTCTAAAATTATATTTATTACAATACAAGTTATAATAAACGCACAACGTGTCGTAGTTCGTGAAGGGATGAAGTACAAAGCCGGGCTCCAGTAGATGTCAGATTGTTTGCGGAATATAAGGTCGGTTGGTTTCATTATATATTTTTTTATCCTTGGTCTAGAATAGGTTTTGTAGAGAAGGTCGTAAGTTTGTGGGTTCTGAATTTTATTCCTGGACGAGGACAGAGACAGACTCATTTTAGGTGTGGAATATTGGCGTTTGAAGTTTAACATTTTTGGTGTTCTGTTATACATACACTATAGACAAACCCTTAGTTTAATGTAAATTATAATTGATTACATAAAACTCTTTCTATACTATTGACTAAATACTGGATTAAGAAAGTTGAAATTTGAAATGTAGTAAGGTGCTTAGAAAGGATATATCAAAATTCTTACGGGAACGGAAAAAAAGAGATTATTACACCATTTTAAAAGAATACTTTAGATTTTCCTAAGATATAAGAAAATAATTTTCAATGCAAATGCAATGTAAGAAAAAATTAAAAAATATTAACATATAATTCCATCATACACGTATATGTATGTATGTATGGTAAGTAAGTATGTATATAATATAATATGATGTAGTGTGTAAGAGCGACGCTGGTTCCCCTTTATGTGCTACATTCAAAGTTATCTCAATGACTCGGATGCTGTGTAGAGGTCGTTAGTGACGACGGCGGGACACATTAGAAAATATACCTAATTATAAGTATATTACAAGTTTTGGGGACATCATGACGAATGACAGTAAATAAGACTATCGTGAGTTCGATTCCCAATTAGTTCACTGAATTATTGTCACTTTTTTTATATAACATATTATATTTAAAATTTAAGTGTATTGAAAGAACGTAAAAAAATTCTCTAGAGATTCTCCTGCAGAAGGTGCAATAGAAACTAGTAATGTTATTATTATGTCTAAGAAATGGACAATGTGTAACATCGAATATATTTATATTTTACACAAACAAAACCACTAAAGGCATATGTATATTATATTCTATTAGTAAAAAATATTAGAACACTTTAATTTACACAATACTCCATTTATTCCTTATTTAAGCTTTGCGCCTTATGAACCGATAATACAACCAACAGCTCAACGACAAGACACTCCTTTTTCACTCTCTGCACATATTCGGAAAATTGCCCACAAAATGGCAGAATTCAAAGTCCCTGTTTCTACTGCAACAACGGAAAAATTCAGATGGCCTCAATGATCTATATTTGGTTAAAGTAAATAAATCAAAGCTTCACGTTCATGTAAGCTAGCCAAACCACATTTTCCTATTACTTTTGCGGAATAGAACTTAATTAAATAAATTACACAAACAAATGGCTTCATACTATATCTTGTATGTAGCAAGGCAGACAGAGAACCTAGCGTTAAAACACTTCTTATCCAACTTTCCGCTCATTTTTCGAGTTGACGACGCCGTTTATTGCCTTGCCTTGGTAAAAAAAAACAAAATAATTTATTAACCTTAAAGACTCAAACCTATAACCCTCGCGTTCTCAGTCAGACGCTGTGGGCCTTAATAGTAGTTTCAGTCAGTTTTATATTTAAAATACACAGTCTACCAGTTATGTTGTTCAATATTTTTTTAATGTATAATGTTATATATCATGAGCTCGTCGTATTAAATCTGGCTACTTGTACTTGATAGTTCGTACGCGAAGAAATTCGATGTGATTCTTTTATGATAGCAATAAAATAAAAAGCGGAACCATCATAAAAAACGGAACCGGAACATTTCATAGCGCCTATGAAACATTTATAAAAGCTGTTATGTGGAAAATCGTTTTTTTACAATAAGTGTTTGATAAGGCGGTTAAGTTCCAATTGAAGTTTATATATTTAAATAGAGCAGTCGTGGCACGGGGGCACAAGCGTGCAACTGTAAATGCGATAGGTTGCAGGTTCGATGTCCACTAGTTGTAATACAATAATAATCCATACTTCTATAGTTATCTATTTATATATTATATATCCCGTTATCTATCTCACGTCCACAATGTGAGCTCACACGTGTGGAAGTGAGATATTGATAAAAAACTCATGTTATTAGTCTCTACGATTATGTATAAGTACTCGTATGCTACAGCCATATAGAAAAAAACAAATGCATCGAATTGTGATTTTGTACGTGGTCAGTTTATTAAATAAAATAATAGTTTAAGCGAGCGAAGCCGCGAGCAGCTTACTGATCGATGTCAATGTCGATATGCACATAAAAGCTAAAAATAATATCTTACAAACAAACATATTTTTAATATAACTGTACTACTACTACTAATAAAAAAAATATAGAATTTTATTTAAAAACCGATGAAGTCAAGTCTCTCATGGGTGGCTCTCTCATAAACCAAAGTAAATATTAATATTTCATTATATAGAGATTGTAGCTTAAAAATGTTTTATAGGACTCTTTTTAATAAAAGTTAGTATGTTTGAGTTTATTTTAGTTTTTTATAAATATATATATATGTCATTTGCGTGACTGCGCTCTTTCTGTTACTATTTAGGAGCATTGTGACGCAGTGGTACAGTGACTAAAAGTAGACGTGATGATGGCGGGTTCGGATGTTTATAGAAATGTGTAAATAATTACTTCCATAGAGTTCTAATCCGATTCGACACGACACGAAATGTTTTAAGTGAGAATGACAAGTAAAGAACGGAGTGTATAAAAAGTAGTATAATAAATGTAATATTTTGTTGGTTCCGTACGTCAAAAGAAAATAACGGATCCCTTATAGGATCACTATGTTGTCAAAATTGCGTGAAAGTATTAAGTGAAAATTAACAATAAATACAGCCTCTTACAGCATAGACAAATTAAGCTTCTAAGTCAACTAAGCAATCAAAAGATAAGAGAGTTCATGCAACATTTTACTGCATTTTGTATGAAATTCACCGCATAATCAACGTATAGGCTCCGTCGCATGGACCTACCGTGTGGTTATGAAAGATAAGAGCTGAGAATTTACAATACAGATTTTTATCTATATTGTCTGTTTTTCTTTTGAAAAAGTATGAGAAATGGAGATAGGTGTATGATAGGCAAAAAATACTACATATAAATATAAATTTGTAGTTCATTTCATACAAAATGAGTGGTATGCCCGTAAACTTAAATTTACATAACATTTATAAGTTTAAAAGGAGCGGGTCCTTCGCCATTAAACACGCATCACCTCCAGAATTTGGCGAAAAGTGGGGAATAGAAGTATCCTAATGGGGACGGTGAGTCTTAACTGCTAATGCTAATTACTAGGTTCCCAGGTTTCCTCTGCCTACCCTGCTATGCGGGATATAGTATAAATCTAAATAAATATTACATTATCCAGATAATTACATTATTGAAACATATCCTGCAATATAACTATCAAGTACGAGTACAATACACAGAACGTATTGCCCTCTATAAATCCACCGTTTGGACACTTGCCAGCGCCGCAGCTGATGTGGTGCATCGATGTGGAACAATTTAATTTTAAAAGTGAACGTATCAATATTGCATCAGTATACTTATGTGACCTGGATTTGATTATGCTTTTTAGCTTCACGCTGTAACCAGCTTATAGTAAGGTAAGGCAAAGGGAACGTGGGAACCAAGTGTAAAGATACTCCGTTCCCATTAAGACACTTCAGATTTTCACTTTCCTAATTCAGTAGGCATTGTGTGTTGAATCCAAAATTAATTTGTTTGAATGTGAAGTCGGTTTACGGACGACAATCTTAAATGACGTCACAAAAAATATCGATGAAAAGATGAATGATGCAAATGATGCATACTTTTCATGAATTGTATTTAATTGTTATCAGTCAATTATTATTATTTCGTATAATACAAAGAAGATATTAATTGAAAATCATTTTTTTTAAAAAACCAAATCAAAATCAAAATCAGCGTGAAGCTGTCACGCTGTATCCCGCACACAGCATCGTAAGCAGAGGGAACCAAGTGTTAAGACACTCCGTTCGCCACTTTCTGCTGGTTTCTGGAGGCATTGCGTGTTGAGTGGCAGAGCTCAACGCCGCGCTTTGCCTCGACACCAGAGCGAAGAAATGGAAATATATATTTAAGTAAATATTTCATCTCCTCGAGTGGGGATCGAATCCACAACCAGACGGTTTTACAGTCACACTTTGTGCCGCTGCGCCACGACTGGCCTCAAATTATTTTATCTTTTTTTTATTTTAGTTGAATAACGTTATTTACCTATCGAGAAATTTGTGGACAAAACTCACATACATACACTTGCGAAATTAGTCCCCATGCTTCGTAACCTAAATAGATCATCATATTCAAAAATTATCTAAATCCTACAATATCATATATCTATGATATTTCTAACTTATACTGTACTTTTTTGAAGTCGGTTAAAGACAAGAGCTTTATATTTCTCTCAAAGAAAAGATTTGTGCATAATGAAAAGCATTTGAAAAGAAAAGTTTTCAACTAAAAGAAGCTAAGAAAAAGGCATCGGGGAGTATAAAACACAATAAACTGTTTACAAAAGACAAATAAATCTTGAAAACGTCGTCAAAAGTTCTAAATCGGAAGCAAATATGAATATTAGATATTTTGAAGATCCATTAAATATTGAGCTTCGAAATTTTGTTTTGGTATTCTGTTTGAAAACTTGAATTATTTGCAAAAAATAAAAAAAAACACTCTGTTCTCTATCTTTTTGTAGCTTCACTTTGTTTCCCTCTCTCTCTCTCTCTCCTTCTGGTATTTTAAAAATAATCTCTTCTATTGTTTGTTAGACAGTTGTGGATTCATTTCACCTTTAGGAGAATATTAAATATATTTTTAGTCCTTATGTCTGATTAAACAAAATGCAGTGTTTATATACGTCAACCAATACCTAGTGCCGCTAAATTGAGCAATAATAAAAAGGACTGTTTATCTATTTTAAAACTCAGCCGGAAGTGGGTATATTGCTACTGTGTTTTATTAATTTAAAATAATATGCTGCTGCATACTGGCAATAGAAAAACAATTTAGGAAATATATAAAAAACCATCATGGGGCAGTGGCACACGTGTGCCGCTGTAAATTCGACGGTCGTAGGTTAGATTCCCACTCAGAGACTAAGTAATAATAATAGAAGTATTCGAACCAAAGCCTCTTCTTGCGCAGTTTCAAATACTGTTGCAACTTTTTTTAAGCAGTCCAAAAATGTATGAAGAAACTGGCCAGACCAGTTTCTCCGTTTTTCGTCAAAATTGTTAAAATAGCTCTGATATTACATNAATTTTATTTGAAAAAATCACCGAAAAAATATATATTAACCGAAACTAAAAAGGCTCACGCCATCAAAACAAATTCTACAACGTATCACTTACCAAAGTCGGTTAACTGGTTTAACAGTTACAAGGGAACAAGGGAAGTAGGAATAAAGGACAAATAACAAGTAAGACATACATACATACATATATACAGGCTAAAAACATAACGAATTATGTATATTACATAAAGAATTATGTATATAAACTTAACTACTATAATCTACTTTCGTAGTATGTGTGAGTTACTTCAGTCGATATGTAAGCATCTTTTCTCAACAAGGCGCGTTAATGAGAATTTGGCTGAGAGTGAGAGCAAATACGAAGAGGATAAAATTGATTTAGTATTCTAGGTGGGAACTATTTATTGTTGAGTAATTATAGCGTAGGTTATACTGTCGTGGTAGAGTTGACATATATCTGACTGTACGCGAGGGTGGTGGCTCGATACTCACTTTGGCAATTGTTCTTCTTTTCCTTTTTTTATTGCGTTTAGGAGGATCTAGTGTTCAGACACCATTCGCTACTTCTCCCTTAATTTTCGAGACATTGCGTTTTGAGTGGCGGAAATGGTTTGTCTAGCTGTCTATAGCAGGGAAATGAAAATAATTAAATACGATCATGACCAAACCCACAACCACCCCGCTTATAGTCAGACGCTGTTCCACTGGGATACTTAAACCTTAATTCATTTCACAGCCTACATGAGATAATATTTTACGTATAAATATTTCAGTACGAATGTTAAAAGATAAATAATATGATAAAAAAACACAGTAGAATTATTTCAAATGTGTGAATGAACAATATCCCGTTGACCGCGGAGAGGTCCGCTAACACACAATTGTTGTTAACACATTGTTAACACATTGCACAATTTACATAGAGAATAAGCTTATAGCGGTTTTTGTGATTTACGCTATTTAATAATATTTTATATTTTTAATTATGGAGTGAAATTAAATTTCCAAAATTTTGTGGAATAATTGTCCAAATTTATTTAACACTTAATAAGATATACAAAGAGAATAATTTTACACACTCACAGAAGGAAAGAAAGAATTTTAAAGAAATAGTAAAAGAAATAGATAAGCGAAACAGATACGTATTAGCAAGAAGATAAGGCTTAAAATTGAATATAAGCAAGGAGTACAATATTTAAACAAGTGAACGTCGCAAGCGATAGTAGCCGACTCTTTACACGTTGCTAGCAAGCAGGCATCACGCACATCAAAAAAACTCGAAACAAGTTTGTCATGCGAGTGCGCTGCGTGCGGATAATTATAATAAATATAAATATTAATAAAACACATGGACATTGGATAGTAGTTTATTAGAGAATGAATGACTTTGACAGTACTATTTTAATAATAATAACTAGTAATATTTTAATCATTTAGTTACAATTAATAACA
>JAAIXJ010000559.1:0-30894 GCA_013403705.1 Heliconius hermathena
TCGCCCAAATTTTAAGAAATTCATGTTATGTAGTGTAGAGCGTGAAAATGAAATAATTAATTCCCGAATTGGAGCCGCACCCACAATCTCACAAACGCCGCGCCAATTAAAAATAATGACTTTAGAATTGACTGGCACAATTTAATAGCATAGTTTATTTAGTTTTTTTCAGCTTTACGCTGTCTTCCGTATGTCTTAAAACATTCAACTCCTCACTTTTCGCTGAATTTTAGAGGTATTGCGTGTTGAATGGCGGAACTCAATGCTGCGCTAACGCGCGGTTGCCGCGCGCAACGAACGCGCAGAACAAAAGAATGCAAATATTAAATATTTCGTTTCCTCCGTTGGAAATCGAAACCACAACCTGTCGCCTATTATACGTACTATATTTAGTAGAAATAGAATTGTATTTAACTGTAAATCCAACGTCCTGGGTTCGATCCCCAGTCAGATGAATGATTATATTTAATTTGTTTTGTTTTAATTTTTATAGGCAAGGCGTTCCGCTTCCGCTTCAGCTTCTCAATAACCATAGTAGGTACAAATAATATAGAAATGACAGGAACGAAATGTCTTATCAAGACGTTCCTTCCTTGTCCTACTGTACTCGGTATACTGTATGAATTCTTTTTTTTTTTTTCATTTTAATGGAATATATAAATAAAGTGGAGAATGGAGTGTCTTAACACTAGGTACCTACTACCTACAATGCTGTGTGCGGGATACAGCATGAATCTTAAAAAAACATAACAAGTATTATACTTATTAGAGAAGAAAATTTATCATTTAAAGCTATTCCCATCTCCATACACTTTCAATTCAGTCATGCAGACACCTTATCTTGGCTTATTTAAACAACGTCCCACATTACCCGCGAGTATGTACGAGTATACGAGTAGAGGAACATCTGAGATAGAAGGCAATTTGCAAGTGTGGAGAGCAGCGATCGCCCACCTTGTATCTAGATTTATCTAGAGCGTAAGGTTAAGTACCTTACATTTCGCCCTTCACCAGTACAATGTTGTTGTAATTTTTTTTGTGTTGGGTTGTAAATAATAAAAATATGACTTGATGCATTGGTTGTTGGTTCAATAATAAAAATGATTTAGGTGTTTAAGCCATGAACATATCTTTTAGCAGTTTTTTTTCTATTTTTTTTAGCTTTATACTGTGTCCCGTGTGTAGGATGGGCAGAGTGAACTTAGTGTTAAGACACTCCACTCTTTATTTTTCACCGATTCCTGGAGGCATTGCAAGTTGAGTGGCATAACTCGACGCCGCATTTTTTGCCTCGACACCAGAGCGAAGAAATGAAAATATTCTATGTTCTGAAAGTAGAAAAAAAAATCTAAATAGTTCAAAGTTATACTTTATTTTCTTTTCTTTTTTTTATATCACGGTTAGGATCATCAGGATGACTATAACGACCGTTGCAAAGCGTCTATGAAATGTAGTGATGTAACGACAAAACTTAGGCCCGGAGTTATATCGTTAATCACGATCTCGATCCCGAACGTTGTTCCATTGTTGCGGGGCCGCGTGGCTTCACTCATTATTACTTTAAGTATTTTGTTTACGCGCAAACAATTAAAATTGGGCACAAGAATACATTATAATCTCAGTTTGCGTCGTAAGAAATGTTAAATACTATCAAAAGTTTTTTTTTTTAGTTTCACGCTGTATCCCCCACACAGCAGGGTAGGCAGAGGGAACCTAGTGTTAAGACACTTCGTTCCCCATTTTCTGCCGAATTCTGGAGGCATTGCGTGTTAAGTGGCAGAACTCAATACCGCGCTTGTCGCCAGAGCGAAGAAATGGAAATATAAATTTAAGTAAATATTTCATCTCCTCGAGTGGGGATTGAACCCACAACCAGTCGGTTTTACAGTCACACCTCGTGCCGCTGCGCCATGACTGGCCTTTTAAAAGTTTAAGCGTGACAAAGACGTAAACAAGAAGAATTTGAAACCGAAGAACAGAGAATCTTTAAAGTTGAGATATTTTGCTAATAACTTTCGAACCCATAAAATAACAACATTACCAGATTCCGCAATAAATATAAAGAAATCAAAACTTTTGTGGAATACTCTACGATGAAACTGAAAAATAGTTAACTTACCCCATTCTTTATTACGCCCGATCTCATCAATGACGCTTGAAGTCCTATAAGCTCGATTGGGCCTCAATCCTGAAAGCAATCTGTTAACTTCGACCTAGATCTTTTTACCGGGATCAAGTGCCAGAGCAAGGTTTTGAATTATAATCATTTATCAATTTAACACAATGATCAATGATTGTTTAGTATTGCTCGAGAGTATCTTCTTATTGGGCGGAAAGAGGAGAACGGAACGTCTTAACACTAAGTTTCCACTACCTATCTTGCTATTTGCGGGATACAGTATGAAACTGATTAAATTTTTTAGTATCTTAATGCAAATACACTTATTTATAGAGGATATGTCAAGCTGAAACAGCAATCATTCTTCTGCATAGCAAGGTAGGTAGAGAAGCTACTGTCAAAGACTCTATCTTCACTTTTCTGTCGAATTTGAGGCTAAACTGCTGTGTAGAATGAAGAATATAAACGAGCTTTGATGGATTCGTGACAGAGAGAATTTGCATGTTGTATTGCTGAAATTAAGATCATGTGCTGATTTGCTAGATCAGAGAAAAAAATCAATTCTTCGGGTGGAGATCGAACTTACAACAATTGCGTTTACTATTAACCAATGTCTCACTGCACCATAGTGATGGCTTTCCGCCCGGACTAAAAACACTACGCGTTAAATGGCGGAACTAAACCCTGCGTCTTATCAGAGTTAAAATTGCAATACAATGAATAAGATACAATACAATATCATTTATTGCACATAAAATTTGCACAATTTATAAACAAAATTAACGCAAAAAAACGCAATACAATAAGACGGCCTTATCGCTTAGAGCGATCTCTTCCTGGCAACCGTTTAGTTGTAGGAGTTGTATAAAAAATATGGTGGATGGTACATTAAATTATAGAATAAGGAAGTTCAGAATAATAATTGAGGCCAGTCATGGCGCAGCGGCACAAAGTGTGACTGTAAAACCGACTGGTTGTGGGTTCATTCCCCACTCGACGAGATGAAATATTTACTTAAATTTATATTTCCTTTTCATCGCTCTGGTGTCTAGGCAAAAGCGCGGCGTTGAGTTCTGCCACTCAATACGCAATGCCTCCAGAATTCGGCAGAAAGTGGGAAATGGAATGTCTTAGCACTAGGTTCCCTGTGCCTACCCTCCTGTGTGTGGGATACAGCGTGAAGCTGATAATAATAATAAATAATATAAAGAAATAAATATTTATATTTAATATATAAATAAACTCAACAAATATACTTAAAAAAACATAGCTAATTACAAACATTTTTCTCATGTGCACACAATCTGTGGCAATAATATATGTTTTTTTCCCACAATTTCATCATAGCTCCGCTCCGTTGGTTTCTAGACAGTGTCGTACAAAACCGATACATACGTATCTCCGGACACATCCCCCCGAGACCGATTTGCTTTACTCGTAAAACTGTCATAACTTGAATGTGTTATTTTATTTCAGTCCTATATTTATGTTGGTTTTGCATTTCTAATAATTTAAAAAAAGCTGATATACCTTGACGTATTTTTTTTATATCGAACGTTTTCAAGAAGTAATGTAGGTATTAAATGGAATAATTATAACATTTCTAAGGATTCTATTACTTTGATTACCTACTATTTACAGAATATTTTTTTTATTATAGCTTCACGCTGTATCCCGCACACAGCAAGGTAGGCAGTGGGAACCTAGTGTTAAGACACTCCGTTCCCCACTTACTGCCGAATTCTGGAGGCATTGCGTGTTGAGTGGTAGAACTCAACGCCGCGCTTAACCTCGACACCACAGCGAAGAAATGGAAATATAAATTTAAGTAAATATATCATCTCCTCGAGTGGGGATCGAACCCACAACCAGTCGGTTTTACAGTCACACCTCGTGCCGCTGCGCCACGACTGTCCTCATTTACAGAATATTCAGAAGTTAAAAAGATTTATATTAATGCTTAGGATATATTGAAAATATTTATGTATGTATATGAAAGTATGGGGTGTTCGTGGTGCTCCGTACAGAGACTGACTGTAAATGCGACGGCTGAGAGTTCACAACGCTTCATTTAGTTCCATCATATAGATTGCGATTTCTCCAAAATTGGGCGGTGCGTGGGGAACGAAGTGTACAACACAAGTTTCACTCTATATATCTCGTTGTATGCGGGTTACAGCGTGAAGCTAAAAAAATATATATATACGACAGTAATAATGAGACCCAGATGAGTATAATGTGAATGTCGGGTGTTTTTAAGGAAAATGTAAGTAAAACATATTTTAAAACTTGATCCCTTCGAGAAACTAGTTAAAAAATTAGCTTCACGTTGTATCCCGCACACAGTAGGGTAGGCAGAGGGAACCTAGTATTAAGACACTCCGTTGCCCACTTAACTAAGTTAAAGGAAATTTAACTTCAAAAGTAACTTCCGTTTGCGTTTACTTATTAGGACTTCCGGAGTGACGATCCACCGCAGCCAGCTATTTGTCTTGTTTATACAAGATTGGTATAAATTAATTTACTAAAACGTCTTCGTTTAGATCAGGGGTTCCCAACCTTTTCTTGATCAAGGACTCACTAAGTTCAAAAGATATAAGTGAGTGGTGGAACTCAACGCTCTGCTTTGTCTGTTTTTCATCTCGAAAAGCAGAGCCTGAACTAGACCACCACGACCGCCTCATATAATATTTTAGCTATTATACTTCTTGTGTTTTGATACCTTTTGATACGTAACCAACCCGTAATGTACATAATGGAAGTTAGGTCAATTACATCGCCTGCACGAGCTGTTTCCAAATGAACCGTTAACATTCAAAGCTTATATTGACTCACTAATTAGCTGTGTCTGTGTCGATATCGGTGTTGAATGTGCCTTGTAATTTGTATTTGAAGTATTTAGATGATTTAGTCGATGTAAATGGGTATGGAAATTATTATTTTAATATGAGAATATTGAATGTAGTGGATATGTATGCGTATAGTTTGTGGCGTAATATGAGGTTACATTTAAATTGATTATATCTTCCTCTTTATTGGCAGAGCGCGGCGTTGAGTTCCATCTTAAACAGGATTTTCTCAAGAATATGGCGGAAAGTGGGAAATAGTCAAATTTGTTTTAATAGGAAACGGAATGTATTATTACTAGTTTTGTAGATTTCCTCTGCTTGCTCTACTAATATGATATAGCGTAAAAAATGCCCTTAGTCTGGTAGGACAAAGCGCAGCGTTAAGTTCTGCTACTCAAAACGAAATGTCTCGAAAATTTTGCGTAAAATAAGAGTGACTTATCAATAAGTTTACAGGCTAAGGCGTGAAACTGTAATTTTGTCATATTGTATACTTTTGTCTTATCTATAATACATGTATTTGTACAAAAAAAGGAGTGCTAGCGCTTCATATGTGAAAATGTGATTTTAGACACTCACCCAAAATAGCGCTTATATAAATTTTTAATATTTTTTTGGCCAGTATGTGAAAATAGAATAAAAATAAAAGTCGGAGTAACACGGAGTCTATTTAACAATAACAGACTGAGATTCCAGGGCGTCCCGACCTACATCATTTCAGCAAAGCTGAAATTTTGACGCCTTATAGTCTAATATATAGTTGAGACTGTATCCGTAATTACTGACTTGAAAGTGGAGCGCTTTCAGTGGTAGCGTCAATTTAAGGTACACGCTCACCTACGTTAAAGTACATGCAAAAAAATGTAGAAACAAAAAAATATGATACTATATTAAATTTATATTATGTTTATATATTATATATTATGTTTAAAATAGTTTTAGCTTCACACAATATCCCCTAGTGTAAATTACAGATTGGCAGAAAGTGGAGAACGAAGTGTCCGTCCTCCACTTTCTGCCAATTTCTCGAGCTCCGCGTGTTGAGTGGCAGAACTCAAACCTGCGCTTCGTATCTTTACCGGAGCGAGTATATGAAAATGGTAAATATTTTATTCCCCCAAGAGGGAATCGAACCCATTATTAGTCGCGTTTATAGTCGCACGCTTGTACCCCTGCGTCACGACGGCCTCACGGCTTCGACATGTAGAAAAATATTTTTTTGTGATATGTGTGTGCATACGCACTATTTGTGCAAAGGTTATGCGGCATGATATAACGCTTGAACTAATAATCAATGGTTGGATGGATTTCGATGAAGCTAATCTTTACGCTGTATCCCGTATATAACAGGGTAGAAAGAGATAATTTAGTGTTATGACACTCTGTTCTCCACTTTTAAGCTATATATTGAAAATAATTAACATAAATTAATCTATATGTCACTGCCAACCAAAATAAAAATACCATTAAGAAATATCAACTAAATACGAGACTCGTACAACGGAAAACAATACAAAATAAATATAAATAATTTTCTTTATTCGGAAGATTCTTTTGTTTAAATTTAAGTATATAAATGTATATTTGAAGCCATTTTTTATATTATTTGTGGTAACTACTTTATATATCTTTTGATAAAAATTAAAAAAAAACTCAGATAAAGTCACAGGCAGAAGCAACTCTATGAGTATAAAAAAATAATCTTAACAAAATATTTTTCTTCGGGCCTTCGTTCTTTTGTTTTAGACACTTAAGACAAGACAGGACGCGTGACTGAAATTACTGATATAATACTTCACATTTTATCAAAGCTACCGTTTAAACATATGAAAATCTAAAGAAAACAGGCTGTAGGTTCAATTTCCGGTTCAAAACGTGTTACGAATTCTAGTAAGTTACTGTTTTTTTTATATTTTTTGTTAACATAATAGAAAATGTAAATTTAAAAAATGTACCTATATTGAAATTGTTTTTTTTTTAATATAAATTCTGAAATATCTTCCAAAGTAAAAAAAAGGCCTGTTGTGGTGTAGGGGCATAAAGTGTGACTATAAACGCCACTGGTTGTGGGTTCGATCCCCCTTCGAGGTAATGAAATATTTATTTAAATATATATTTCTGTTTCTTTGCTCTGGTGACGAGGCAAAGAGTGTCGTTGAGTTCCGCCACTCAGTACGCAATGCCCCCAGAATTCGGTGGAAAGTGGGGAACGGAGTGTCTTAACACTAGGTTCCCTCTGCTTGGTTTGCTGTGTACGGGATAGAGCGTGAAGCTGATTTGTATAAAAAAAATCGCTGAATATAGATGATGGTTATCTATGCAGGTACCCTCGCATCTAAAACCCGCCTATCTAGATACAGCCTGTATACGTTTGGCATATACATTGGTTTGTTTACTTTGATGGTAATGAGATCAAAACTGTGGATGTTTTCTTGCCTTAACAACATAAATTTGAGAACTAACTAAATAATGAATTTTATTTTCTTTTTATGTCTAAGTTGTAGATATTTTTTTAAATAATATAATATATAAAATACTCAATATAAACTGTAGTTTTATAAAAAAAAACAATTTTATAATTTGTGCACAGCAGGGCAGGCACAGGGAAGCTCGTGTTAGGAAACATTGCGTTTTAACCCCCGTATTTATAAATCGCTGTCAAATCAGATCGATTTTTAGATGCTGTTGTCGCTTGTGTGGCGTTTAGTTCCGCCACTCAACACGAAATGAGAACTTGGTGGTAAATGGGAAAAATAAAAAAGATAAAAATAACCATACCAGAATCAACATGACTATAATTAACTTTTTGCTTTTGGCTTAAATAAAGTTCATCGAAGTCGTTCGCATAAAGTGTTTGAGAAAGATTGGACATTAAAGTAACAATATTAGATTTGTAATTCCGATATGCTGACGATATTAACTTTTTGTTCGATCTAAAAATTCAATTCTCTTTCCACGGCTGTGATCAAATATCAATTTGTGACAGAGCGGAAACTTAACTCAAACGTCGGTTAGGCAAAGAGAGAACCTTTTTAATACAAACTCATTTTACCTAGTACTGTTGAAGATCTTCCGGTTTTACTCAATTCTGGCTAAGCGGAGTTCAAGAGATTATATGGCTAATATGATTGACGACAATATGCCATAGTTGGTAAGTAGTTCGGTAATATTATTTTTTTTCATATTTAATCTTATTATACAAGTATATGTATATGTACTCGTATATATACTTTGGGGGGTTTTCGTGTTTTTACGTGACGTTCCTTTAATTTATAGTGTTATCACAATAGTGTGATTACAATTTTACATTTGACATATTTATGTTCAAATAAATCAAACAATTTTTTTTAATTTTTAAGTTTTTTTTATTTATTTATTAATATTTAATTAATTGGTCGTCGTGGAGCAGCAACACAGTGTCTGGCTGTGAGCATAATGTTTATGGGTTCAATTCCAACTCGAGGAAAAGAATCTTTTCATTTCATCGCTCTGATGAAGAGAGTAATACAGGTGAATTTGAAGATGCAATGTTTGTTATATATTTTTTTAAAGTAATTATATTACTAGTTTTTTTTTCAGCTTTAGGGTAGGCAGAGAGAACCTAGTGCTTAGACACTCCGTTCCCCACTTTCCGCCAATTTCTGGAGGCATTGCGTTTTGAGTAGCGGAACTCAACGCCGCGCTTTCCCCTCGACACCAGAGCGAAGAAATGAAAATATAAATGTAAATAAATATTTCATCTCCTCAAGTGGGGATCGAACCCACAACCAGTCGATTTACAGGCACACTGTGCCCCTGCGCCACGACTGGCCTCATATACTAGTTAATTTAAAGAAATTCAAATTTAAAGGTTTCATAAACAACATACAAATCAATAATTTCATAGATTGTTTTTCCAGCTTCACGCTGTACTCCGTATAAAGCAGGGTAGGGTGAGGGAATCTAGTGTTAAGACACTTTGTTCCTTCCCCCGAGTGGGGATTGAACCCACAACCTACACTTAATTTAGTTACGAAAGTAATTTTTCCTTTGCTATATTTTGCCAATAGTTCCATATTCACAACAGACTATTAATTGAAATCAAAATTCGATCCAATTGGTTTGCTCACTTCACAAAGTTTTGTTGTTTTAGTGCGAACTAGTTCCGTACAGTTGAATCCAGATACGAGAAAATAAACTTTTGCGTATATTTATAGCTGTATTTTGTATTAGTTAAGGGTTACTACGAGACGAACATGCATATTGTTAAAGACATTAAAAAATATATTATGAGATAAAGAGAAATCTTTTCATGAGAAATGTTATTGATACCACGGTGCAGGTATATTATTCAAGTGCAATGCAATTTCTCGATTTTTTATTTTTTTTTAGCTTTCATACTTCTTTCCTCACCTAGCAAGGTAGGCAAAGAGAATCTAGAAGCCGAGTGTAGTAAAACACTCAGTTCTCCGTATCACAATAAAATCCAAGTAAAAAGGCTTTTCAAGAATAAATATAAGAAAAATGTCCATTTAAATTTTTAATAATATATATTTTTTTCAGATTAACACTGTAACCAGCGTGTAGCAGAGTAGGAAGAGAGAACCTATTGCTTAGACACTCTGCTCTCCACTTTCTGCCGAATTCTGAAGGCTTTGCTTGTTGAGCGGCGGAACTCAACGCCACGCATTGCCTCAACACCAGAGCAAAGTAATGAAAATAATAATTATGAATATTATTCACAATATATACAAAAAAGCCCGAACAAAAGCCTGTATATATTGCCTACTCAATAATTTACACCAATCAAAATTTCCCTCACGAGTTCGCGCAGACTTCTTTAAGCGTGACCTCGTTAAAACTTGGCTGTTAGAGTGCGAACATCTTGAAAATATGTCTAATTTAATAAATAATACGGAAGCTACTTTAGTGCCGATGCGGATGGCCCTAAGCGGGTTTAGATACTTTGTTAATAAATAAAAATATGATTTTGGTGCTACTTTTTTATTGCTATCACGCTGTATCCCGCATATTGCTGAGTAGAGTACACAAAGTGAATATTAAAAAAATAAAATAACTATATATTAAAAAAATATATGCTTCCTTCCCTACTTTTCGCAGAAACAAATCGACACATAACATTCTTTTTATGACTACTAGGTACTTATACTAGGATGATGCAAAGTTGAGGAAAACGCTACAGGCTTTGGGTTCGATTCCCAGTTGAGGAAATGAAATATTTAATATTTTCATTTCCAAACTCTAGCAAGGAGACAATGCTCGGTGTTGAGTACTCTTGGGAAACTCTCTGAGGTCACCTGAGAGTAGCCGTAGTATGTCATAAAGTCAATTAAATACAGAAGAATGTACGCGAGCATAACTGCATTATAGTATATTAAATAACATTATTATTAATGAAGACACTGAAAGTACGTAAATTTACTTTTTTTTTAATTTGAATGACAGACTCAAGTTTTAATAAAAAGAAAAACAGAACTTCTTTATTTTCCTTTGTGATGCAAGGGGCATTCTGTCCTGCAGTCGAGAGCCACTCGCATAATTTAAAATCTTGGCCGTAAGTTTCTTTAAAAGATAAAAAATATAAGCTGGATTCGTTTTACAATTTATTTGTGAAAATGTTGTCTTAGCTGTTGTATTATCTTTAGTTTCACGCTGTATATAGGTTTACGCTGTAACGGGTGTATCCCTCCTTGATATATACCGGTATATATCAAGGTGTATCCGTTCTCCACACACCGCTCAATATTCTAGACAGTGTATGTTAAGTACAATGACTCAACGCCGCGTTTTGTCTTCTTAGCAGAGTAAGAAAATTAAATAGTTCATTCTCTGAGTGGGAACCGAACCCACAATCATCGCGTTTACATTCAAATTCTGTGTCGCTGTGCCACATCAGGCACTCTTGTACCTTAATGATGTTTTATTTAAAATAATAATAATAAAATATTTATTAAATTATTTAATTTATTATTTAAATATACTATAATATAGGAACGATCATTTCAGTACATTTAAATAATAAATTAAATAATCAATAAGTATTATTAACTAACAATATACTGAAAAGATTTTCCTTCTTAATTTGTGATAGTGTTTAATTTCATATTATTTTTCGGAATCAATTTGACCTACTTGTTATAATTGTATCATTATGAAATTAAAATATACATTTAAATAAATATTTCATTCCCTCGAGTGGGGATACCCTCAACCAGTCGGTTTTACAGTCATACTTTGTGCCCCTGCGCCACAACTGGCCTCAACCATTTTGGAACCAGAAATTGAATAGT
This sequence comes from Heliconius hermathena, assembly GCA_013403705.1. Lineage (NCBI taxonomy): Eukaryota > Metazoa > Arthropoda > Insecta > Lepidoptera > Nymphalidae > Heliconius > Heliconius hermathena. The sequence continues at coordinate 11,259 of JAAIXJ010000559.1, forward strand.
GGAACCTGACGTCGTTGCCAAAATAACTGTTGCGTTACAAGGAATATTTTCTTCATAATATCTAGAACATTAAAAAAACGATCAAAACCTGCAAGCTATCACAAATGCATATAAATTTTAACAACAATTATACATCTAATACGCAATCATAGTAAGTGAGTCGTTACAGCCGGCGCTAGTGTAAATGACGCCCAGGCGCAGGTGCCGCTCGTAATATCCACAGTTAGAGGGCTTATTCTGTAAACTATTAGATGCTACATTAGCTGAAATGTTATAGAATTGTTACTTACCGGTCAGGGATTGTTTGGATAGCGGCTTTAGAATAAGTATTTATACAGATAAGTATATAATTTAAAAATATAGTATATAATTTAAAAAGTGACGCCGTTGTGGCGCCGTGACACATAAGTGTGACTGTAACGTGACGGTTGTAGGTTCGATCCCCACTCGAGAGAATGAATTATTATATAATTAACACTTAGACTACGAGGCTGCTCTGATAAAAATATGAACTAGGTATTTTTTACATTTTTTAAAGCAAAACAAATTACAGATATACTACCTATAGTGAATCGTCGAAAATATGTAAAATAATAATTGGTAGTAACAAGAAAGAGATATTTTAAAATGAAAATATTCATTCTTTAGGAAATAATTATATTATTTATTAAACAGAAAACTTAAACGAAATTCACCAAGTCCTTTTCAAGTTTATTGAAAGATTTGTCTGTCAATAGGTATAATAAACAGTTAAATATATAAATATATAAAAACTCTGCACTTTTATCGATTTTTTTATTTTTCTATAATCTACAGTAGCCGAAGCCGTTGTGGCATGTCATCAGAATGTAAAGACAACGGCTGTGGATTCGATTCCCACTGGAGTGAGTGAATTATTTTTATTTCCCTACTCAGGTAACAACAAAGACAAAGTACGACGTTGAGTTCTGCTAATCAACATGCAATGTCTTGAAAATTGGTGATACAGACATACAGCGTGGAGCAAACATTTATATAAAATAGTGGCCTACCGTACAGTTTAACATTTTAATCAAATACTTACAATTTAAAATTTAGTATAAAAATACCTAAGATCTTGAAATCTTAGGCTACAAATACAAATTTGTACAATTTCAAATATACCAAATCGTTTTGTATATATTCAGTAGGTTACGCAGTAATTTCTTTTCGTTTCGTGAAAATGATCGCACCGTGACATATTGTGTCCGATCACGGTATATATCTTGATGACACTTCAATTTCGATGCGGACACTCTTGAAGGCGGAATTGGATCATATCTTATATAAAATAAAAATAAAAATAAATCAGCTTCACGCTGTATCCCGCACACAGCAGGGTAGGCAGAGGAAACCTAGGTCTTAAGACACTCCGTTCCCCACTTTCTGCCGAATTCTGGAGCCATTGCGTGTTGAGTGGCAGAACTCAACGCCGCGCTTTGCCTCGACACCAGAGCGAAGAAATGGAAATATAAATTTAAGTAAATATTTCATCTCCTCGAGTGGGGATCGAACCCACAACCAGTCGGTTTTACAGACACACCTCGTGCCGCTGCGCCACGACTGGCCTCAATATCTTATATATATCTTATATTACTGTGAATAAATATTACATTGAAATCGGAAAATAAAACTCAAAAAAAATAATTTAATCATTTGCATAGTTTATTGTGAATCATGAATTAAAGTAAAATATTCTCATTTTTTTTAGATTTATCTAACTCTCTCGTATAGTAGAGAGGCAAGGAGAGCCTAATGTTAAGACACTCGGACGTTTCTCCGATTTCTATTCGTTAAGTGGCGGAATTTAACACTATGTGTTAACAATAGCAATAAGTGCCACAATAAAAGTTAAAATGTTTATTGCTTACTAATACTCTAATATTTGATTTCAGAATAGATACATATAGCTTAATTATTGCTTAATTATATAATAGATACTTATAGCTTAATTCGTTAGCACATCTGAACTGTGAATGAGGTCGTAGTTTTATATTTTTTTAGCTGTTCGCATTTATATCAAGTGATGTAACCATAAAGAAAAAAAATGCCAAACGACATCCTCTTCCTCCACCACTCCACCACTACCTCTCTGTCCCCGTCCGCTACCGTCAAAATTCACACACGACCTTTGAGTAGTTTCATGCTTATTATATGACCTTCCTCCAGTATCATTGATACTGTGTTTTCGTATTATTTATACCAGGTGTGTATTTATAACATGACAATTGTAGTTATATATTTACATGCTATAGGTATATACTATTAAATATTTATTTAAGATCGTTATTATATTATATTTTTTATTATTAGATCGTTGTTATATTTTAATTTCTTCGCTCTGGTAACAAGGCAAAGCGCCATTCTGCCAGTCAATAATAATGCCTCAGAATTTGGCGGAAAATGGAGAACGGCGTATCTTAACATTAGGTTCCGTCTGCTTGCCTTGCGGAGTGCGGGATACAGCGTAAAGCTAAAAAACTGTATTTTTATAACTATACAATCGAAATGATGTATTATTTACGTATTTTAAGCCATTCTTGAATTGAGATTAGATTTCAAGATACATGTAAAATGAACAAATAGCTCAATTATTTATTATACAATAAACGTTTAGAAATGCTATTAAAAAATTGTCACCACGTTATTAAACATCCAAAATTATATAAGATTTCATAATTTCTGACTCAATTTCCTTCACCGTGGTCCATTAAACTGAATGATATACAAAGTTCAGTAAAACCGAGAGAGATTTGCATTATTATTCAAAGGCATTATTTTGAATGCGTAATAATAAAACGGTAGCTGAACTAATCTGGTTTCGGGGTGACAGGCAATAAGACATAATGGTTATTGTTAAAGGAGCGCATCGGTTTACGTCGCTTCGAATCCGAGTCGTCTTCGAGTACTCGAATTTTTAAGCTAAATACTTTGGCTGACTGCCAAGATATGGAACTGGTAATATAAGTTTAAATTGAATAGAAGTAATTTGATAATATTTAAATAAATAATAATAAAACTACCTGGTATGGCGCCAGCTATGGTGCGGGGGCACAAGCGTCACACTGTAAACGCGACGGTTGTGCGTACGATTCCCACTCGGTACATTTCCTCGCTCGATAACGAGCGAGTGCCCTAATGGGGAAAGCAATGGCTACTGCTAGGACCTAGGTAAACTAGGTTTCGAAGTTCCGTCTACCTTGCTATATACAGCGTGTTGCTAGAAAAGATGTAGGTAACTAAAATCTGTCCAACTTGATGAGTGATTAAAGGTGAAAATTGCCAGAATATATAAAAATATGTCATATTTTAACTATCTCTTTTATATACATATATATATTTTGAGGCGCAGTAGAACAGCGTCTGTTAACCTGGATAGTTTTTGGATATATAGAAAAATGTTGTTTGTTTTATTTTCCCGCTCTGGAAAGACAGATCGTAGTGTTGAATAGTATTGCTTCATTTGACATATTGAATTCGGGAATGAATTTAGCTGGATAATGTCTTTTTATCGTGGAGAAATGTATAAATTAAGGAGCGTCAAGACACTATTTTTAGCGCTTCGTAATTTCTGCCTGATACAGGATTTATCCTATAATAAAGCGTGTAGCTGACAAAGAAAATATCTATACTAATATTATAAAAATGAAGAGTAGAGGTTTGGTTGAACGCGCTAATCTCAGTAACTACTGTTCGTTAATTGAAAGGTTCTCATGTTGGATCGTCCATATGTATAGGAAGACTCTATTACTTAAGACATAATACTGTTCTCCGATTTCTCGTAGGTTTCTCTTTCATCCATACATTTGACTAATGGCTACCCGATAGCTTCGTGCGTATAAAGTTCCCAGCCGGTGTCCATATTAATAAATTGAATGTTTGAACTGTAACATATGATGGCCTGCATTACAGTGGGTCATCTAATACATTATATTGAAGTATTTTTCTTGTTTAGTATTATGCAATATTGAAATTTTATTAAAAAATGTATTTGTTCAAAATCTACTTTGAGACCAGTAGCGGCGCAGAGACACAAGCGTGCGACTGTAATCGCAACATTTTAATTCCCACTTAGGAGTATGGAATATTTATTATTTTCAATTTCTCGCTCTGAAAACAAAGCAAAATGCGGCGTTCAAAATGGGGAACGGAGTGTCTCAACTCTAGGTTCCCTCTGTTTATCCTGATGTGTACGTAATACTGCATGAAGCTGATATTTTAATGGTGAACGGAGTTTCTTACCAACATAACCTGTTTATGCTTAGTTAGATCTAAATTAATAGGTTAAATAAATAGGCAAAGTAACAACGAATTCAACTGCATGTTAGAACAAGCAAACAGAAAAACTGCATTGCGATCTCTGGTCATGGTAATTTAAAACAACGTTTTAATATTATAATTCCTCCTTAGTTTTTTTGTCATATGCCTGACTAAAGAACGATGTAGACTTTAGCCCTCCAAAGTATTATTTTTTGCATATATATTTTATAGAGGCTAGTCGTAGCGCAGGGGCACAACGGTGACTGTAAGATGATGCATATATATTATTACCTTTTTTTTAATTTACATTGTATACCGCATATAGCAAGACAGAAGTTAACTAAGAATTAAAAAACATCGTTTCCCACTTTATGTCCAATTTTAAATTCACTCATACCAGAGTGAATAAATAAAAATAACTCACTCACTCGAATCGAATCGAATCCCTAACCGTCCAATCTAAAGTCTGACGGCGTTGTTTTGCGCCACAACGACCTCGATACATTTAAGAAATATAATACCATTTATACACATATATTTAAATAAAACCCCAAGACGTAACAAGAAGAGGAAAATGTTTTCAGTAAGGAAACACAGTAACATATGTTCCGCTTAGTGAATGCTACGTGAAAGGAAACTAGAGTGGTATGGGGGAGAGCTTATGATGATTTATTGTTCATATGAGAGATTCCTATCGATGTTTTAAGTTACATGGCCAATTATAAGCTAAATTCTATATATATTTTTTAATTTATTTATAGTTAAATTATTAAGGTGTCGTTGCACATGATTGAGGATTCGATTCCCACATGCGGGAATCATTTGTTTTCAGTTGCTCGGTCTGGTAAGAAATCTCTCAAAGCTTCACGCTGTATTCTGCATATCTTATTCTGTATCAAAACACTTCGTTCTTTACTGTCTAACCGAATCTGAGATTAGGCATTTATTGTATATTTAGTGACATAGCTCTACTCCGCGTCTATTACCATTATCAGTGATAATGGAACCTACAACAATCGCGATTACAATCAGACGCTGCCCTACTGTGTCTCGACGGCAATTAAATTGTAACTTATAACTTAGTTACATACAACTTATTTAGATATTTTTGATCATATTATGCTATGACTGCGTTTGTGAACAAAACAAAGAATATATATATATATATATATATATATATATATATATACTNCTCCCGTTCCCCACTGTCTGCCGAATTCTGGAGGCATTGCGTGTTGAGTGGCAGAACTCAAAGCCGCGCTTAATCTCGTAAATATTTCATCTATTGGAGTGGGGATCGAACCCACAACCAGTCGCTTTTACAGTCACACTTTGTGCCTCTGCGCCACGACCGGCCTCATTATATACATATATAAATCTAAATAAGTATTTTTCTTTTCTAAGTATGGATTAACACTTTAAAATGTTTGAAATAATTCATAAATAACACTCTCTCTTGTCAGACGATAATTCTTAGTAATTATCTTTGGGTAGCGGAAATTTGTAAAATTCTCCCTACAGAGATGCTAAGAACATAAATAAGTTGTAACAAGCGTATAAAAATTTTGACGTCACTTGATGAGAACGTATGGCTTAGTGGTCGCCTGGTCGGTTTCCAGGAGGCACGGGTTCGAGTCCCGTTGAAATTTTTAGACGTTTTCTAAATAAATATTTTTCTTTCCTAAGTGTGGATGTCTTCTTCAAAAATGTTTAAAATATTTACAATATATTTCAGTAAGTAGAGTTTAATTTAAAATAAACATATTATATTACGTACGTTTTTACTTTTTACCGGAGCGAGGAAACGAAAGTAATACATTTTCAATTTAATAAAAAAAACTGGCCAAGCGCGAGTCGGGCTCACCCACTTTCCGTGCAAAAATTGGAGGTGTCGAGTTTTTTTCTGAAATTCAAGTTTAGCCAGAGCTCTTTCATCTGGTACCTCACTTGAAAATCTTCGGCTAAAATACCAAATCTTGCCCCCCTTTTAAGACTATAATTTGATATGTAGATCAGTCACATTTTTTCCTAAACTTGTAAACTGTAGATGCTAGCTGATAAAATTTCATAATGCTTGGTCAATCGAAAGTGTCTTGTTAATTTTGATTACCTTAATAACATTGAAATACGCGTTTTTGCTATATGTTTAAACGGTCATATTTTTTTTTAAAAGTAAATGTAGAAATATGTTTTTTTAGGAAATCAAGGGACTATTGATCAATATATGGTTTGAATTTAAACTCGATATATTTAAGCGTTTCTGAGATAAAAGCTCTTGACAGACAGACAGACGAACGGATAAAAAAGTAATCTTATAAGGTTTCCTTTTTTCCTCAAAAAGTACTAAAATAATTATAAATAAAAATAATTTCGCAATATTCATCGGCTACTATCAATGCCACTCCACTACAACAAAACACAGTAATTTGCACCTAGCCTTCGTCAATTAGACCAACGCTTGACCGGTTAGTTGATCCCTTTGATCACGTTCTGCTCTAAATACTATCCATACGGCATACTAAGATATTCCGTGAATGATATTTAATTAAAGTACTTTCCTATTTTGTTATTCGGATTGCAATTTTATTTAAAAATCTTATTTATAATAAGGATTTCGAGGATTTGTTTTAAGAAATCTTTTTACACTCCATTTAGTGTATACAGAACTCAGAAATAATGTGTATAATAACCAAAAAAGTATGTCGCAGACGCACATTGACGTTGAGTTATGCCGCTGAACGGGCAATGCCCCGAGAATTTGACGGAAAGTGAGGAACATGAGCCTTTTAATGAAAACTAAATGTTTTAGCACTAGGTTCCCAGGTCCCCTCTTCGTACCCTGCTATGTACGGAATACAGCATGAACTTATAAAAATCTTTGGATTGAAATTTCAATATGTAACCTCCACCAAGCAACACATTCAGTAGGAAAAATTCCAGAACAATACAATGGTGGTATGTAATGTTACAAATCTCTTTAAATGTTATTCAATAAGAAAGTTACAATATTAACAAAATCTTATCACTACAATCTTAATGTTAAATCTAAAAGTTCGAAAGACTTTTTAAGTTTTTTAGATATAAAATAGTAGTAATTACTGGTGCACTTTGTTGTTAGTGCCAGTTAAACAATGTCTCTGAAAGCACATTAGATTCAGATAAAATTAAATTTTCTGGCGCTTTAAGCCTTTTCCCGAGCAGAGTAGGAAATGGAACCTAGTGTTAAGTTAAATGAAAGAAAGTTATTTCAAGAGAAGCATATCGAAATGTCTTTATACTAGCTTCTCTCTGCCTACCTTGTTATATGCGGAATATAGCGTGAAGTTAAAAAAATAACATAGAAGGCCGTTGAAATATAACATTAAAATAAAACAGGTAAAAATATGTTTCTCGGAAATGTTTTCTTTATTAGTAAGTCAATATTTTCAACGTCTAGACGCTAACATGTCATTGAATATTTATATTTATTTATAATTAAAAGAAAATGATAAAAGAGGCCGTCGTGGCGTAGCGGGACATCGTCTGACTGTAAAAGCGACTGTTGTGGGTTCAACTTCCACTTGGGCGAATGTACTATTTACACTTTCTTATTACTATTTTCACAAAATGTTATCTTGAGATAATGCCAGGTGTTAAGTTCCGCCACGCAATTTCTAGAAAATTGGGTAGAAAGTGGGGAACGTAGTGTCTTAATACTAGATTCCCTCTGCCGAAACTATAGTGTTAAGACTCTTCGTTCTTTATTTTTGCTATGTGGCGGTGAATAATGCCGCATTTGTCTTCTCAGAGTGGAAACCGAACCCGTAACCATCACGTCTTTTCAATATCAATCAATATTTCGTTTTGCCACATATAAAAATAAAATCTACAATCACCTACATATGTATTTATATATAAATGACTAGTTGCGAAACAAGACAATGCAATGTTATTTGACTTTTAAGCCTGAATTCACTAAAAAAAACTGAAAAAATGTGACTTTCAACTTTATCCAACACCACTATTTCACAGTTAATGTAGCGCCGGGCGAGTGATAAATGTATTGTGAAAATATTATAATAAACACGAAACAGGTGGTCGGTGGAGATTTTATTATATATACTGCTACGCTGCTACGAGCTACGCGGAATGCTACGCTGCCGTTGGAATTTAAGTTTTTTATATTTGTTGTATGAAAATGTTAAAAGTAATGTAAATTAAAAAATAGATAAATAATAAAATATTTGGATTTTGATCACAGTGGCAGATGTAACTGAATTTTATGAGTATGGGTTCGATTCTCACTTAAGTATTTTTTTTATATTTGAAATATTTTCGCTTTTATAATTTAGTCAGGCAAATTATTTCTTTGTATATGGTAAAATGCATAATTGTAAACAAACGAATGAGGTTTTGGACAAAATCTATTTGATTTTAATCAAAACTAAACTACCTTTATCGTGTAATCCGCATATAAGCAGGTAAGCAAAGAAAATGCCGCACTTTGTGTTGTGAGTAAGAGTCGAACAACACAATGGCTACAATCTACTTATCAATTGAAACGGGTTACGGCTTAATAATTAAAAAGAGTAGGGAGAGGGAACTTATTGTTAAGTATAGGGTGGCGGAACTCATAAATTCATCATCAAATAAAAATCAAATGTCAGGAAAGGAAATTGAATATATATTTAGAATACGAAGGAATACTATATAATATGATATAAACTCCACGTGACAGCCTGTTTCTGTTAGTTGTTTGTCTTGTTAATGCCATTCGTTTGTCATTTCTGGACGATCTGATTTCCTTTATTATGCCACAATTTGTGGTTTAATGGCGACACGTCCTAGTTTCTATTGTGTATATAAAATATAAATAATAATAATGACGCAAGAACCTGACTCAGAAGAATACATTGTTTTAAGATAAAGCGCGTCGTTAAATGCCGACACCGAAATCGGTTGAAAAGCTGAGCTACGCTTACTCTTTTATTATAGTTAATTATTTTTTAATTTATACTCAAAATCATAGCGAAATCTGTAAAGAGAATAAGTAGGTCGTATATGATGTTATTATAAGGTATTATACTTATAATGCCGAATACAGTATAATCTCATCATGTAAAAACCTAACCAACCTTTATAGGGTAAACCTACGCTGGAATACAAGCGTGCGATTTTTAACGCGATAGGTTGGGAGTTCGATTTCCACTCGTGGAAATGAAATATTTATATTATAACATTTTTATTTCTTCGCTCTGGTTTCGCGTTCTATCGGGCTACTGTTAGTAAGAGATAAAGTGTGACGTTGTATTTAGTTTTTCAGTACTTAATATTTACAAATGAGCAAAAAAAAATTAAAAAAAAAATATGACGGACTTCTAATAACGACAAAAAAATAACAATTTACCTTAATTATTTTTATACTTTTCTGTAGCAAATTATAAAAAACATAAATTAATCGTTGGTTAAATTAAACTCTTCCTCACTGCTATGGGGTCAAACCCTCTTTTGTGCGGTCACATTGGAGGGTACCCTTTGGTACAGTTCCAAATACCATCACTGATAAACTCTACTGATATTGACATATCGTTTATCTCAATTTCTATACACATTGGATGATGTATGCGATGTAATTAATACCCAAAACTCATATAAAAGAGGTTTTGTATGAGTTGTGGTGATCTCCGACAAAAGATAATACTAATGGTTTAAACAATAAAAAATAAAATAAAATAAATCAGCTTCACGCTGTATTCCGCACCCAGCAGGGTAGGTAGAGAGAACCTAGTGAGACACCCCGTTCCCCACTTTCCATCGCGTTCTGGAGGCATTGCGTGTTGAGTGGCGGAACTCAACGCCGCGCTTTGCCTTGACACCAGAGCAAAGAAATGAAAATATAAATGTAAATAAATATTTCATTTCCTCGAGTGGACATCGAACCCACAACCAGTCGAATTTGCAGTTACACTTTGTGACCTGCGCCATGACTGGTATAAACAATTAGGTAAGGAAAATATAGTTTTGAGTCGTCGTAGAGGAACAGGGTCTGACTATAAACGCGATAGTTGCGGGTTTGATTCTTACTCGGAAGAACGAATTAATTTAATTTGAGAAATTATAATAATTCATTCCTCTGAGTAAGAATTAAGAAGACAAAGAGTGACATAGTTTTTTCTTTAATTTAGAATCACGCTGTATCTCGCACATATAACAGGATAGGCAGGGAGAACCTGGGAAGATAGTGTTAAGACACTTTGCCCCCATTAAGACACTTTCGTTACCCACTTTTCGCCGAATTCTGGAGGCATTCCGTGTTGACTGACGGAGATCAACGCCGCTAATTTTTAAAGATCGATAAAATATTTCTTAAGTAGTTAATTTGTTTCGCTAAAAATTACTAGATATTATAAATCGCGAGCAATTCGTTTAGTCGAGTTACAATCAGTCTTAAAGCCTTTATAAAGTATTCATCAAAACTCGAGATGAAACTCTAAGCTGACTCACGAACAGATCAAATGCTGTTTACGTAACTGTTATTCATTAATTTGCGTGTTCTTTGATTTTTATAAGTAAAGAGATATAGGAGATTTGATTTTTTTATAATATGTCGACATGATATTTTTTTTGACTTGACAGTATACCGAAGTACTTTATTGGAGCCCACATTTGATTATCGATTGGATTTGGACCCATAAAAGTTAAAATTAGTTTTGTTTAAAAAAAAACAAGTAATATTTTTTTTTATTCTCGGTTCTCTGTAGAATATTTTTCTAAAATGTGCTGTGGTTGCAGTTGCAGTTTACTTTATTTCTCAAATTTTATGCACAAATACATAAAACTTCCTTAATTTATTAGCTCCCACAAATATTAGCTGGGAAATGATTAGCAAACAGCAATAGTATTCAGCCAATAAGAAAAAAAACTGCTCTATATTTCTAGTTTGAGTGACAAACTGACGGCGACAGTAATAACGACTATATATTAGTTAGTCGTTATGGAATCTTAATTCAATATATTTGGGTGTATATAGTAGATATAAAATGTGAGCGATAACATTCTTTCTACACCTTGATGGACATATCTATTTATTAATATAGAAATTTTGTTTTTTATTTTAATGAATTGATCCCTATTGTGTCTTAAGACATTAGTGTCTTAACACTAGGTTCCCAGGTTCCCACTATAGAAATGAGCAGTACATTTCATACAAAGTGAGTGCGTATGCCTGCAAAATTAAGTTGTACTTTTCGTTAACCTAGAATCCTTTTTTATCCTTTGGGCACAAAATGAGACTTTAAAATCGACTTCCTTTCCCACTGGAGAAAATAAAATATTTATTTATATTTATAGTTTCATTTATCTATCATTAATTTAATTATCAAGGCAAAGCCTGGCGTTGAGTTCCGCCACTCAACACGCAATGCCTCCAGAACTCAGCGGAAAGTGGGGAACGGAGTGTATTAACACTAGGTTCTCTCTGCCTACCCTGTTGTATGCGGAATACAACGTAAAGGAGACATAAAAAAATACTATCATTAAATTGGTACGGAACTTTTAGTAGGCGAGTCCGATTCGCACTTAACCGACTTTTTTATTACTATTAAAAAAAGTATCATGTGAACTATGTGACACTATGCGGTAGTTCTAATCTAAACGGAGGTAGTGCCTTTTTTATTATTATTATATTTTACCCCTTTTTTTTTATCGCTGGGAAATGCACTTACGCAGACCGCCCACACGCAGGGCAAATGCCTTGCGTGTGGGCGGTCTGCGTAAGTACTGGTAATGGTACTGTGGGACTCACCGGTGAAACCGATCCTACCCACTAAAACCCAGCGGAAACCCTCTCCACCAAAATGAGACGCCGCAGGATCGCTCGCGCATACTACTACGACGCCTCAGCGGAAGGCCCGCCTAACGCGGGCCACCGTCACCTTCAGGGTGCCCTGGGGTTTCTCCTAAGGCACCCGCAGCCTCGATGACTTGCAGGAGGATCACCCTGATCCTCCCGCAGTAGCTCCTCTAGGGCAAGGGGAGTAGAAGATGCGCGTACTGCCTTCTTCTACCCCCTGGCCTACGGCGGCGGAGCGAGTCTGCGTTCGAGCTGGACTCACGCACCCGCTCCGCGGCCTCCTTCAGTGCGATTACTGATTCGCAGAAGGAGACCATTGCAGACCAGTTTCTCTCACTGTTCAGCATGGCCCCCACCACACTGGACAGTGAGAGGTCCCTACCCACTACAGCCATCAAGACTTGGCGTTGTGGGACCCAAGCGGAACATTCCGCCAGAGTGTGATGCGCCGAGTCAACGGAGGCATCACACTCGTGGCACACCGGCGACAGCTCCCGACGCACAATTTGATGCAGGTATTTGCCGAAGCAGCCGTGCCCCGTCAGTATCTGCACCAACCTGAACGTCAGGACCCCGAAACTCCTATTAACCCAGCGCTCTAGGTGAGGGCGGACTGCCTCCACCGTCGCTAGGCCTGCCGCCGGAGACCCCAGGTCCTCCCTCCATCGCCGGATCAGGGCTTCGTCCGCTCTTCTTCTGATCCGCGCGATCTCCTCCCACGATGGTTTTACGCCTCGCGACCGCTCGCTTGCACAGAATGCATGTACTCTGGCAAGAACTTCCGCCCGTAGTTCCCAAGGCGGATCGCTTGCCAAGAGAGTTGCCGCCGTCCAGGACACCGTACGGTACCCCCTGATTGCTCTCACCGCTATGACCCGCTGTGCTTTCCGCAATTGAGTCTTATTGCGAGCGGTGAGAGAATCTGCCCACACGGGGGCGCCATACAGAGCCATGGATCTCAACACGCCGACATAAAGTTGTCGGCATGGAGAGTCCGGCCCTCCGACATTCGGCAATAGCCTGCCAAGGGCCCCGGCGGCGTTTACCAGCTTCGGCGCAAGCTGAGCGAAGTGCGAAGCAAAAGACCATCGTCCATCCAGTGTCAGACCCAGATACTTTATCTGGGTCCGTACCTCCACCTCCTGTCCCTGGATGCTTAGAGTAGCTCCACGGGGGGGACCTCTACGCGGGCCGTGGAAAAGGAGAGCCTCGGTTTTGGGCATTGAGACTCTCAGACCCAAAGCTTCGATGCGGTCGATAATGAGACGAGTTCCTTCTTCGGCTAAGCGTGCGGCCTCCTCGTAATTCGATCCCCGGAATGTGACAAGAGTATCATCGGCATAGCAAATGATGCTCATCCCGGGGAAAAGGCGGCAACGCAAGAGCCAGTCGTATCCGAGATTCCACAATAATGGGCCTAACACCGACCCCTGTGGAACCCCGCAACTGACCCTTCTTCGACCGATCCGACCGTCTCCCCCAATCCATAAAACTACTCTATCCTGGAGGTAGTCATCTAACAGCCGCCGGAGATAAAGAGGCACTCTGTGATATCGGAGTGCTTCTTTTAACGTCTCAAACGGCAGGCTGTTAAATGCGTTGACCACGTCTAACGAGACGGCGAGAAGCACATTTTTCTCTGCCGTAGCGGCCAACGACCGAGTCTTCAGAGCGTTCAGGGCGTCAATAGTTGACCGACCAGCCCTGAATCCGAACTGAGCCTCTGAAAGGCCCGGTCCTACCTCCTCTAGGTGCTGAATAACACGAGAGGCAACAATCTTCTCAAAGATTTTACCCGTCTCATTCAGCAGCACTATGGGCCTATATGCAGAAGAGGAGTCCAGAGGTCGACCACTCTTGCGCAACAGACACAGTGCTCCTTCCTTCCATATCTTCGGGAACTGTCCAGTTAAGAGGCATTGGTCAAACAGTTCCCGAAGATTATCACCTAGATATTCCAGGATAATCGCTAAAGCTTTCCCTGGAATACCGTCGGGACCTGGAGCCGTCTTCTTAGCCTTCAGTCTTCCGAGGGCCAAATGCATCTCCTCGTCTGTTATGGGGGGAACCACCGACTCTTCCTCATACGTTGAAGAAGGGGCCATATCAGGGGGGATATGCCCAGGCGACTCCGGAAACAATTCTTCAACAAGATGGAGAAGGAATTCCGGTGACAATGTTTCCGTCAGTGGGGCTCCCTGCGCACGAAGTTTATTTCGTGCAGCAAGATAGGGTCGCCCCCATGGATCCTTGTTCAAGCCTGCCAATAAGACTTGACGGGCCTCGGACTTTGCCAGGCTTATGGCATGCTGTAAGGCCTTTTTCTTTTCCTTATACATGCCATACAGCCGATCCTCGAGAATAGGGTCGAAGCCATTACTTCTCCTGCACCTTGTATATGCCCGACGAGCCCGAATGCAGGACGACCGCAGCTGCGCAATTTTGGATGTCCACCAGTACACTTGCCGACGACAGCACCGCCGTCGGGTTCTTGGCATTGCCGCGTCGCACAAGCATGTCAGAGTATCGCGCATCTGCCCTGCCAACTCCTCAACGCTAGAGTTGGCATCCACCACCCTAGTCTGGAAGCACCACTTAGCAACAATGGCCGCCTCTTTGGCCATTTCTATGTTCATCCGGCTGAGGGCCCATCTTGGGAAGCTACGAGAAGGGCCTCTAGATTGAACCACTGGCAAGGGCTGTGTGGAAACCTCAAATCTTACATATAAATGGTCTGACAAGGTCTCCACCTCCTCCTCCACTCTCCAATTTAGGACATTGCGAGCGACCAATGAGTTGGCGAATGACAGATCCACTATTGACCCTCCATTGTACCGCACACAGGTGTACGCTGATCCTACATTAAGTAGGGTCAGATTGGTGAGTAAAGCCCATACCTGCACAGCTTTTCCCTTGCTGTTTGAGATATGGTTGCCCCACGCTCGGGATTTGGCGTTGAAATCGCCAAGGACTAATGTTTTTTTCGGCGATTGTCGATTAATCGCAGTCCTGACGGTATCAAAAAAAATCTCGAATTCTGCCAGGCTGCGATTGGGGGAGAAGTATAAACCAACGACAATGTACTCCCCCCACTCTGCCACAACATATCCCGATCCCCTTTCCAAAACTGATATGGTGGGGCCGGTGACGTTCCCAAACACAATAGCGACTGAGCCGTCCAAATCACCAATCCACAACGGGTGATTAGGAACAAAGTATTAAAAAAAGTATCATGTGAGCAAATTGTACAATGTAACATGTGGTTTTGACGTTTGTATTATGAATATTGAACGCTGTTCGCCGAGTTTAGGTAAACATGAATGTGAATGTAATTTTTTCTTAGAAGTCACGTCACATTTTGAACTATGTGACACTATGCGGTAGTTCTAATCTAAATGGAGGTAGTGCCTTTTTTATTATTATTATATTTTACCCTACATTATTATTTAGACTCATGGTCTGTACCTTTTGTTATCATATATACATTTTTAATACTTATTTATTTTTATATTATATTAGCCTAGACTTATGTTATTATATAGATTTTTTATTTTAATATAATATATCTCCATAGTCCAGTTAGTTTTAAGTTGCCTAACTATAACCATTTAATGTAAAATTTTTGAAATTGAATAATTATTTCAGTATTTGATAGTTCGTTATCGAGTCCATCAGTCGATTTCGTCACTTCTTCCTTTTTTCAAAAACAAAAAAAAACACACAAACAATTCGCCGCGATATCAAAATTTATATGTTAGTTTTTTTTTAAGGACATACAGTTATGAAATTTGGCACGAAGTGAAAAGTTACAAGCCGAATAAAGAGAAAATCCGAAAACTGAAAATTTATACGTGTTTTATTGGAAAATCAATAATTAAAATCTTATTTGTTCCCTTCATACAGAATGAGCTCATATGCCCGCAAACTTAAGTTTGTCAACTTTTATAAGTTGTACTTCCAGTCGTTTCCCGTTTTTTTTCGTATTATTTTTCCCGCCGACCTACAATCCTGAAATTGGTACGGGAGCCTCGGTGGGCGAGTTCGATTCGCATATGTAGCATTTCAGAATTTTAATATGGTTTAAGTGTTTATATCTTTATCATTGACACGCTTTACAAGATTAACAAAAACATTTTACGTTTATTAAAAAGAAAAATAAATAAAACTTCCATTGCGATTTCCAATTGTCAATAAGCACCATAGTTTACAACCGCACATTTTATCCTTTTAAAAATCGCACTATTGTACCATTGTAATAAATAATGGGCTACTTCACTTTATGTGAAGTTGAAAATGTATTGTAAAATCAAAGAGTATAACTATTATTTCTACGAGTTCATACTGTGTTTCGCATATAGCAGCGAGTAGGCAGAGGGAACCCAGAGTTAAGACCTGCCTTCTCCACTTTTCATTAAATTTTTAAGGGATTGCGTATTGAGAGGTGGATCACCGGGCTTACCTTACCAAGGTGAAGAAATTAAAATAATTCATTTCCTCGAGTAGGATTCGAAGGAATACCCCTGTGTCACCATTTTCTCAACTTTTGTTACAGTTTCATTTTTAATTCATTTTCTTTTTCTTCTGGTTTAGAGATGGATAGTGTGAATGTATGCGTGCCGTGAAGTCTTAAATAGAATATATCTCAACATTCGTCCAGATTATTTCAAGCAATTTTTTTCTTCAAATTTACGTCTTCAACCACATAGCATGGTAGATATAACCTTATTTGGCGATATTAGGCTTTTAGAGAATTATATATTTAAAGAAGTAAGAATGTAAAAATTGGGTAAAATGATGGGAGGAAATAAAATATTTATTTAAAGTTATACTTTTATTTCTGCGCTAAGGTGCCGAGGCAAAGCGCGGCGTTGATTTCTGAAACTCAACACGCAGTGTCTCCAGAATTAATGAAAATAGTGAACGGAGTGTCTTAATACTAGGTTTCCTCTGCCTGCCCTGCTATATCCGCCCTTGCCAGTACAACCTGTACGTTGATGATGACTGAAAATAATTTAAGTATCATTATTCCCAGTAATAAAAACAGAATCTGCACTCGCCGTATTTATAGTCTATTTATTTTTGCAGTCAAAAGGAACACAATAGGACAGAAAACAAACAGCGGAAAGTGGGAAACGAAAATGTCTTAATGGAAATGAAATATCTTAACAGGTTATCAGGTTCCCTCTACCTGCCTTGCTACAAAGCATCGCATATTTATTCTATTAACATAACGTGGCGTATTAATATTATGATAATTATGATTATGAATCCTAGAAAGATAATCATATTTATACATACGTAAAAGATAGTCATACGTGATTTTGACGCATATTTTTATTTGACTATAGACTGGGACATATTTATTTTATTAAATAAAATATAAGTTTGTATACGTTGTATTTTAAACATATGTAAGTATATAAATACATATCACACACACAATATAAATACAATAAATAAAAGTACAGATAATAAATTTAAATTTACTTATTTTTAAGAAAAAAAGCAAACTTGGCCATCGTCTACAAATTAAGAAAAACTTGTGTGTTTTTTTCTTTATAAAAGTGTTCTGTCCGAATTACAATTTTCTATTATAAAAAGAATATTAGAATATATTACATACATCAGAAACATAAAAGTCACCCAGAAACAATTTTGGCAAATACAAATTTTATGCTCTCCTCAAATGACTTTAGTAAAATCTTAAAAGACACGTAAAAAATACTCATTCGTCATTTTCACTAGGTGAATATTTCAAAATTTGTGATACTTTTTTTAATGATACATACGCATAACGAAAATTTCTAGCGATAAATGAGATGTCCTAAATCGCACAAAGATGGATTCGCGATATTTACAAAGAGAGAGATCAATATTTATAAAACGGATGCGTCAATTTGACGCAGACTACCTTTCTAGGGTCAAAAGCAAACAAAAATGTAATATCCAGTTAAAATTCCTATATAATTAATAGGAATCCAAGAAAATAAAATAAAAAAAACAATTAGGAAGTGTCTCCACTGGGATCGTCTAAGTGCTCAGAACTGATTATCAACATCAGGGAAGCTTTACGCGGTCCTAATAACGGTCTACGATTTACTCTAACGGAGAGAGAACGGACTCTAAGTAGAGTTGCTCTCTGGAAACATAAAATGAAAACTTATTAAGTCAACTTTATGTAACTAAAACGCTTTTCCTTGATAATATAAAAATTATTTCGTATTTCATGTGATGTTTGTGGGTTCGATTTCGATTTCGGGCAAAGTTTGGGTTTAGGTATACAAGATAATTATATTCGTCACACGGGGAAATAAAAACAATACATTATATAATATGAAGATAAATATCGGCATAATGGATAGAAAATGGATAATAGAGACGATAGTAAAAGTAAGATCTCTTTTTACATACAAAATTTTGTTAGTCTTGTTGTACATTGCTTATTTAGTTCAATGACGATGTAATAGTATTTTTTATTATATTTGTAAACTTCGATTGCATCTCCTGCAATATTTCAAAAACTACATATATTTTGTTGTTGCACCAAAAGATTCACGCTATATCCCGCATACAGCAGGATAGGCAGAGAGACGTGGGAGCCTTAACACTACCTGTTAACACACTTTGTCCCACACATGAACATTGTTTTATCTAAATTAAATTAATATTAAATTAATTTACAATATAACTAAAACTCTTCTGCAAATAAACACGTTTTAGACTAATATGCATACAACAATGTGCGATCCCGAGGGAAATCATACTTCCTTCGAGATACTTGATGTGAATTATTATATTTGTAAAATGATATATTTTCTCATTAATATAAGTAAAAAATATATAAATTAGAACCAACATTAATCTATCACACGTGTAAACTGTAGAAGTATTGAATATAAGTTAAATCAACTATAAAATCTACTGGGAAATTCCTTTAATTAATATATGTTAAAATCGGAATAGATTGGGGGCAATGGGATAGACTTTCTAAAACTCGTATTTACAAAAATAAAAATTGAGAATAAATTTTTTAAAAACATATAATTTACTTTGAAACATAATCTGTTATGTAAGGCGAAGTTTTTTCGCTTTTTGCGGACGCTAAAAATATTAAATATAGGTAGATATTCATTGTTTTCCAACTTTATAATTGTTCATAGATTGAAGCATTAAGAACACAATATACAATTGTTCATTTTTGTATTTAATTTTTAAAGCTTTCCAGCTTGAATTTCAAAGGATAGATGTCTTTAGGACCTTCTCTACACTTCTATATAAAAATACCCTTTTGGACGAGTTTTGTATTTATGTCGTGACTATTTTAATATTTAATTAAATCAAAATCAGCTTCACGCTGTATCCCGCACACAGCAGGGTAGACAGAGGGAACCTAATGTTAAGACACTCCGTTCCCCACTTTCTGCCGAATTCTGGAGGCATTGCGTGTTGAGTGGCAGAACTCAACGCCGCGCTTAACCTCGACACCAGAGCGAAGAAATGGAAATATAAATTTAAGTAAATATTTCA
>JAAIXJ010000559.1:31630-102824 GCA_013403705.1 Heliconius hermathena
TGAAATATTTACTTAAATTTATATTTCCATTTCTTCGCTCTGGTGTCGAGGTTAAGCGCGGCGTTGAGTTCTGCCACTCAACACGCAATGCCTCCAGAATTCGGCAGAAAGTGGGGAACGGAGTGTCTTAATACTAGGTTCCCTCTGCCTACCCTGCTGTGTGCGGGATACAGCGTGAAGCTGATTATTTTTTTAAATTCAGACTCTTAAAAATATTTCATTGAACACGTGTTTTGTGGTTTATTTTAAGTTACCCCCTAAGGGTGCAAATAAGAGGTTGAAAGTTTGTTTGGAAAAATCCCTAAATCGCCACAGATTTTTATAAAATTTGAAATTTAGACTCTTGACAATGTGCCATTCCCGCTTATATAAACTTATATATTATATTATGAGACTAATAGTTATATCGTCTACCATACATACGTCTACCAAATATAGCCATAATATATATGAAAAAATAAATAACTTCTGCTTACGTAATTACTAGCTAGATTTATCTTGCGTTCCCTTTTGATCGCGTCGAGAGTGATTTAGAATACTCGGGGAAACAAATGTTTTGAAAGCCTAGACGCTGAGTGAACTAAGTGTGTGCTTAGAGTTTTGTTGGCCTGGAAGTGGAATTTATATATTTTACCAACACCTGGAGATTTTAAGAAAAATCACAATTATGAAGACGCCGTGAGTCGTTGTGGCGCAGTTCAGAAAACTGCAACGTAAGTGGCAACACGCATGGGCGGACTCATCCGGATCATTACCACCCCCGGCATTTAAAACCGGCGTGAAGTAGTGGCTTTATGCAACTGCGTTTCGCATCAGGTAATGCCGGGCTCCGGAGCCCAACCCACCTTAAAGGCCAGCAACGCGCTTGTAGCTCCTCAGGTGATGCACGGGGTCGTGGGTGACGGTAATCACTTACCATCAGGTGACCCGAACGCTCGTTTGCCTTGTCTTTTCAATAAAAAAAAAAGTCTACGTAAGATTATTAAGTATTCTGAAATTAATATTTTCATTTTTTAAATAATGTTATAAGTACAACAGTGAGTAGTTAGAACAAAAAATACCTAACAAAATAGCTGTGAGAACATGCAAAATATTTTTTTTTCAATTTTTGTGTAATATAAAAGAACAATAAATATGTTAAGGCAACTCGTTGTGGGTTCGATACCCACTTGAGTAAAATATTTGTTTAAATTTATATTTTAAGGTCTTCACTCTGGTGTTGGATGCAAAGCGCGGCGTTGAGTGCCGCCACTCAGTACGCAACGCTTCCAGAATTCGGCTGAAAGTGGGGAATGGAGTGTCTTACAACTAGGTTCGCTCTGCCTACCGTGCTGTGTGCGAGATACAGTGTGAAGCAGGTTTTTCTTAAAAGATCATTAAATATGTTTCTAATTTTAGTCTAAAATTTTTCTTATAAAATATATCTCTCCTCGTCCCTCGTTTAATAAACTATAACGTATAAGCTATAATAAACTATAAACTATAACGTAATAAGACGAAGTATGCCAAGAACTAGACAGTAAAAGGTCGGGGTCACCCTCGCTCTACACAATAACTACCAAGTAATAAAGTGGCAACATTAATTAAAATTCTACTCCTTTGGTAACTATTGAAGCTTTCGCTGTAGCCAAATAAATATTTAATGTAACTTAATTCACAAAATATAATATTAGTTCGATATACCACCTTCGATTTACGAGGCCAGTCAAGGCGCTGCGACACGAACTGTGATTGTAAAACCGACTGGTTGTGGGTTCGATCCCCACTCCAGGAGATGAAATATTTACTTAAATTTATATTTCCATTTCTTCGCTCTAGTGTCGAGGTTAAGCGCGGCGTTGAGTTCTGCCACTCAACACGCAATGCCTCCAGAATTCAGCAGAAAGTGGGGAACGGAGTGTCTAAACATTAGGTTCCCTCTGCCTACCCTGCTATGTGCGGGATACAGCGTGAAGCTGATTTAATTTTTTTTAGTTCGATTTAGTATTAAAAATCAAAATTCACGTTAGCATTTTTACTATGTTACCTGACTAAACCGCAACATTTTGTCACGTCAATTCACTACGCCGTAATATCTATACATTGAAATCAAAATAGGAAAGTAATTTAAATTAGTAACTATTTGTTTAATAATTGAAGCGGGCGGAGCCACGAGCAGGTCTTTTTTTGAATTAAATTATTTAATTTTACTTTGACTTTGTTGATTGTATAGCCGTTGATGATATATGTATTGTATATTTTTAGGTATAATATCTTACTACCGCTCTCCTACAATATTATAGATTTAATTACAAAAAAATACAGCAAAATCTGACCGCCGATACAGAACATTGAAAACAAAAGCTTGTTAAGTTGATCTAACGACGCAACTTGGGCTTCAAGCTGCATCATCAATCACAGTCTAAATCCCTAAAGTTGGTCCATTGTGGGCGATATGAGAATACAGCGGGTTTTGTTGGTAGACGGCGGGCGAAGCCATTGTCCACACTCGAGCTTTCTCGATCAAGACAAAATGATACAGAAGTTTACGTGTATAAAAATCATAGATTGGGTGCTAGAGTATAAAAATTCTGGTCTTACATTAATACTTAAATATATATATATATATACACCGTTTCATTTTGTCAGAATGTAGAAATGTAAATGTACATCGAACCCACATCTATCGCATTTAGTGTTAAATGTAAGCACTGTCATTGCGCTAGGTTGGCCACCAAAATTTGTTAATTTTATGTACTATATTCAAATTAAAAAATAAAATGACAAATTGAAAGAAATCCAAATTTGAAAAAAATTTAAATGTAAAAGATGATCCTTTTCAATACCTTCTTGGACGGACGCCAGCCGCGAAATAAATGATATGCAGCGCTGTCTCTATCTGCAAGATCTTGAGTAAAGTATTCTGCATACAGAAAATCGTAAAATGTATTTTATTTTTTTTAAACCTTAATATAATTACATTATATTGTTAAAATACGACATCCGTATTCGTTAAGTAACAAATTATTTAAATTGAGGCCAACCGCAAGCTGTAACTCGATGGTGGTAGTTTTATCTCATTGGTATGGGAATAAGATATAGCGCTTCGTTCAGCGTTTGCGTTCAAATGTCTCGGAAATTGAAATGCAAAGACGCAAAAAGTTAACGCAAAAAATTCCGCCACTTGACACGCAAAACTTGAGAATTGGGAGGAAAGTGGAGAATGGAAGTTCTTAATGGGAATGGAGTGTCTTAATACTAGTGTAGTATAGTGTAGTGTAGGTTCCATTGTTCCCTTTACTTACCCTGTTACGTGCTTAATACAGAATAAAGAAAAAGACGTGTTGAGTTCCACAATTTCCGTGTAAATTTTAAACATAGCGTGTTGCGTGACGGAACTTAACTTACTATGACGAGGAAATTAAAATAATGTCTTGAGTAAGGATCGAAGCCGTAACCATTGCGCTTATAGTCAAATGTCAGCTACGCCACAATGACTTTATAAATAACTTCATGATTACAAAAAAACCATTAATATCTGAACGATCTGTCACGAAAAAGCAAAGAAAAAAAGGAAAGAAAAAAAATCTAATAATTCTCTCAATTGATTGTCTTACTTACAAGTAGGTCCAGACCTGTCAAATACAAGTAATATATAGAGTGTGAGATAAAAGCTATTGATTTCTACAGATCTCCCATCCATCATGCTCGACCTCACTGTGTTTGTGCCCAGATTCTATTTTGATATATATATAATTATTCAATACAGTGTTCAACGGATAGCCTAATTATTATTATATTAAATATGGGCATAAGCAGCAGAGAGGAGCAAATCATTGAAAGCAATTCATATTATATATTTTATATTAATTTTGACTGTCTCGTAATAAGAGTGAAAATGAAAGAGCCCAGTCGTGGCGCAGCGGCACGAGGTGTGACTGTAAAACCGACTGGTTGTGGGTTCCATCCCCACTCGAGGAGATGAAATATTTACTTAAATTTATATTTCCATTTCTTCGCTCTGGTGTCGAGGTTAAGCGCGGCGTTGAGCTCTGCCACTCAACACGCAATGCCTCCAGAATTCGGCAGAAAGTGGGGAAGGTGTGACTTAACACTAGGTTCCCTCTGCCTACCCTGTTGTGTGCGGGATACAGCGTGTCTTGTTGTCAGCGTTCTTATATGAACAGTCTTATAATGAGACAGAAAATTTGATATACAAAGAGTAGAGTTTTAAAATCTTATCTTTAAAATTATATCTTAACTTTAAAATTATACACACACTATATTATGTATGTACTTATATATATTTTTTTCTTTTCGCTGTATCTTGCATATAGCAGAGTAGCCAGATTAAACTTGGGAACCTAGTCGGTTCAGTTACCCACTTCCCGCCAAATTCTGGGAGCATTGCGGGTCGAGTGTTGAAACTGAACACCACGCTTTGCCTCATTACCAGAGCGAGAAAATGAAGATATTAATTTTTTTTATTTTCCACACAGCGTCGCGTTTATAGTTTACCTTATATCTCTAGGCCACGACGGCCTCAATTTATTAATTTAACAAAAGTTGAAATTCGCTGATAAGCTCGAAAATGAATGGAAAGTGTAGAACAAAGTGTCCAACAATGTGTTTTCTCTCTAAAGTCTATTTACGTGAAAAAACATAGTGAAATATAAATATTCTCAACTTTAATCACTTCGCTCAACCGATTTAAAGCTTAATCGATGAACAAAAATATAAAACCATATAAAAGTATAGCAAAAAGCTCCGGAGTCCGGACTTCCATATTGTAAACTTGGTCTAACTAGACTTTGACCAAGCGCCTGAATACTCAAGCTGGTTATTAAATATACTTACATTTTAGTATAGCTTATTTTTTGAAAATGAGGAAGTTTTATTTAAACTTACTAAATGCTTTAGTGCTTACGAAGTTGTTTAAAACTGATTTGAATAAATCAACCAGAACATTTATAATATTTTTTCCATGAAAAGTATTTTATATTTCAAATTGTATACATTTATTTTTATACACGTATTCCTTATTTATAAGATAAGATAAACAGTCTTTATTGCACACTTATATAGGATTGATTACATCAGTTTTTAGAATATAATATGCACAAAGGCGGCCTTATCACTAAAAGTGATCTCTTCCAGGCAACCAATCTGAAGATAGGAGACATCTAAAAGTGAGGGCTTAATGTGGTGCAAAGCGACGTGAATAAACTTAATATATATATATACATACGCATACAATACATATCATACATACATAATACATACATTAAATATATATTCAAGTAGAATAAATAAATAAATGATAATAATACATGTAGGTACATAAACTACTACATACATAAACTACATCCGAAGATAATAATTCTTAACTTTACGCTTAAAAATATTAATCGAAGTAGATTGTCTCACGTCTCGTGGTAACGCATTCCATAGTTTGACTGATTCTACAGTAAAAGATTTACTGTAGCAGTGAGTGCGGCACAGCGGGATCTCGAGCACGTTGTCATTTTTCGAGCGGAGACTGAAAGAAATGGAGGAGTTAGAGCCAAGGAAGGAAAAGCGTTCCTTAAGGTGGGAAGGAGTATCGGGGTGGAAAAGGATGGAATAAAGGAGCGTAACAGTGTGGAGATTGCCACAGTTTTCTACAGAAAGCCACTGCAGCCTAACGCGATACTGGCTGATGTGATCAAATTTCTTCAGCCCGAAAATGAATCTAATAATCAGGTTTTGTAGGCGTTCAAGTGTATTGAGCAATTGTTGCGAAATATCTAGGTAACAGGTGTCAGCACAGTCTAATATAGGCAGCAAGAGTAAGTGCGCCAGGGAAATCTTGGTTTGGATAGGCAGAAGATTTTTCCATCTCTTTAGCCTACCAATAGTATAGTACATCTTCCGGCTCAGTTCAGAGATGTGAGGAGCCTAGGAGAGAGTGCTGTCCACCTTGATACCTAGATTTTTAACAGTGTTGCTGCATTCCAGGTTACAATTGTCAAAGATAATAGGAGGATAGGAAGGGAAATTTAATTTAGATAATTGTTGACGACTGCCTAGGAAACACACCTGTGACTTTTTAGGATTTATTGCCAGACCAAATGACTTGCTCCAGGAACTAATAGTATAATTTGTTTATAATTTGTCTTTGAAACTTTTGATAGTAATATAAGCTGCGCCACGACTTTCTTATATTCCTAATGAAGTCGTGGCGCAGCGGCATAGAGGCTGATTACCACTTGGACCAATTGTTTTCATTTCTTCACTTTGGAAATAAGGGACAGCGCGGCGTTGAGTTTCACTACTTAACACACAATGTCTTGAAAATGAGGTGGAAAGTGAAAAACATTAAATTCCCTTTGCTTACTTTGCAATACGAGGCATATAGCGGTTTCCCATTTTTCAGTTGTATGCGTGTGAAGATAAACACGCTATAAAGAGCTATTTGTCTTTACAACGTTGAGGCAGTCGCGTAGTGGCGCAGGGGCACAAGCGTGCGACTGTAAATGCGACAGGTTGTGGATTCGATTTCCACTTATGGGTTCATTTGCTTTATTCATAAGATCTAATAAAACGATGATAAAATATTATAATTAATCTTTTGAGCTACTTTAATGTAATTTTTACAATTTATTATTTACGATTACTTAGAGAACAATATTATTAAAGCAACTAGTTAGGCGGTGTGGCACTGCGGCACAAGGATGTGACTATAACGCGACGGTTGTGGGTTCGATCTCCACTCGGAGAAATAAATTATTATAATTAAATAATATTTTTCTTCGCTCTGGCACCAAGGTAAAAGCCCGGCGATGAGTTCCGCTAATCAATAAGCAACGCCTCGGAAAAATAGGCAAAATGTAACCGAGGTTAGGTTCCTCTGCCTACCCTACTATATGCTATACGCTGTATCCCATAGCGTGAAGGTGGTTTATTTTTTTATTTTGAGGGAAATAGAAATTCGAATTTATATATTGATCTCAAGAAGAAGTGGATATATTTAATTATTTAATATTTTTTATCGTTTCAAAATTTAAAAATATACTTTTAACTACACAAAATATATACAAGATGATTCCAAAATTATATACACATAGGTTACAGAAAATGACTCTATTGGCATCATTCTTTCTTTATCCTATTGCAATATATGAGCAAACTAGTACCCAATTAGAAAAGTCTATTGTATAACTATATATCAGCTTCACGCTGTATCTCGCACACAGCAGGGTAGGCAGAGGGAACCTAGTGTTAAGACACTCCGTTCCCCATTTTCCGCCGAATTCTGGAGACATTGCGTGTTGAGTGGCAGAACTCAACGCCGCAAAACTAATTAACGTATGACGTTATTGTATAACTATTATTTACAATTTATCTAAAAGTAAAATAAAATAAAATAAATTAGCTTCACGCTGTATCCCGCACACTGCAGGGTAGGCAGAGGGAACCTAGTGTTAAGACACTCCGTTCCCCACTTTCTGCCGAATTCTGGAGGCATTGCGTGTTGAGTGGCAGAACTCAACGCCGCGCTTAACCTCGACACCAGAGCGAAGAAATGGAAATATAAATTTAAGTAAATATTTCATCTCCTCGAGTGGGGATCGAACCCACAACCAGTCGGTTTTGCAGTCACACCTCGTGCCACTGCGCCACGACCGGCCTCAAAAAGTAATGAATATTATCTAAAAGTAATGAATATTATATAATAATATGATAATTATATATGTCCATATTAATTAGGTGTCATGTATACAATTGGAACTTAATTTAAGCTATTTTAAAATCACTAATATTTACCCTGAACGCCTGAATAAATAAATTGAATCGTACAAAGTTATTGATTATGCTGAAAATAATTCACTGAGTTCCATATCAGTATTAATTTTAATAAATAAGATGATAAATAAGAAGATAAATAACATTTAATAATCAGATTCACGTTGTATACCGCACACAGCAGGATAGGCAGAGGGAAAAAGAGCATAGAAATGAAAATATAAATTTAAATAAATATATATAATTGCCTCGAGTGGGGATCGAATCCCCGACCAGTTGAATTTACAGTCACACTTTGTGTCCCTGCGCCACTACTGGCCTGTTAGATATTAATGAAATAATATTTTTGAAAACAAGCTTTCTAAATTTATTATTGTGTATTATGGTGATTATAGATTTTCTAATTGTGTATAGGTAAATATAATCAATATAATAATATTGATTATATATAATTTCCTTGTCATCAGAACTAACTTGACGAGGAGATGGGGACTCGAATCCGCACCTCTGGGAAAACTTCCAAGCGCTCAGATTACTTAGCCATACATTTTTATTTATTTTATATATACGTTGAAATTTTAAACGATTGTCACAACTCCTTTATGTTGTTAACATCTCTGTAGAAAGATGTATGCGCGAGTTTAAATCCCACTACGCTATAATTTTCATATATTTTCTAAAATATTTTTCTATCTTTAGTATGCAAAAACAGTAAAAAAATATTAATAAGAACTTTATAGTAGTTGAACAGACTTCTAGACATATAATAATAATTAAGTGTCTCACGTTTAAAATAATTCAAAATACATACCATCTAATACCGTTAACACGGCAAGTACCCGGTGGGAGGTATACCGGTGCAGTCAAAATTTACGTTAATGACCGCAAAGTGCATTAGACGCGCGTTACTTTGTTCTCGCGGTGTGAGGATTAAATATGGAGCCAGACTGATCTTGGGAACTTTGTTTTGATCTACCTTATCTTTATTTTACTTGTTTATGTTTATATCAAAATGTATGTGTAAATTTTGCTTATAACAAGCCGTTACATGAACTGCTTTAACAATAACAAACTTCCGAGAAATAAAAATAGAAAAGTGGAGAACAGAGCGTTTTAATACTATGTCCTCATCGTCTAAATGAGGTTCTACTTGCCTACTGGTGCTCATTCATGTAACACTAAATTTAGCGTATCACTATACTTTAGCGTATCACCCATACTTTGTCTCACGTTTTCTCGCATAGTGTTCTAGTTTTTGTCGATTTTTTTTCTGCTCTTTTTGTGTTTGGAGAGTGTAGATCTGTTTTTTTAGCTTCACGTTGTATTCCGCGTATAGCAGAGTATGCACAGGGGACCTTAAGACGCATCGCTTTCCACTTTGCACTGAGATATTGACAGTACCGTCCTTTGTTTCAGTTCCAGAACGAGGAAATTGAAATATGTGATATTTCATATTTTTATTTAGTTTCTTTAACTTCTTTATATATACTACTTTTCTGTTATTACTTTCTATATTAAAAATATGTAATTTTTAATAAGAAGATTTATTCTACTACTTCAACCTCCATCCAACATCCGCTCCCCCGTTTAGGGCTATTATTTTTCAAGATTTAAGCACAAGTGATGAATGATTAATTTCCGATTTTTTTTAAACTACAGGTAGCAAAAAATCTGCTACCTAAGTTCATAATTCTAGTACCGTATTAGTACCCTATTAATTTTGATTCCCTTTATAGTGTAGAAATTAGAAATATGTAAACGGCCATATTTTTTTTTACGTAAATGTTGTCTACATTTTTTTCAGGAAATCATGGGGCCGTAGATCTGAGTATATGGTTTAAATTTCAACTCGAAATCTTCAAGCGTTCCTGATATAAAGGCTCTTAACAGACAGATAGACAGACAGACAAACAGACAGAAAGACGGCTGGACGGACGGATAAGGGTTTTTTTTTCCTCAAAAGGTACGGAACCGTAAAAAATATCCCAAGTCTTAGAAAAAGCCGTTTTCCTATCCGAGGCTTATACCAATAAACTCGGTATCATTAGTTTTAACGTTAATAGTCTCTTTCGATTGGAAAATGGGACACTTAATGATTACGCTTTAACGGTCATATAATTTAGAACTTATACCAGTTTACTCAATTTTTACTAACGAATTGAGTTCAAGCTGAATCTGCTGGAATATTGATAAGGACTATAAATATAATTTTATTCGATTTTTTTGTGTCTTTCTTAAAACAGATTTTTAAGCTCGATTGTAGATTAAGTAATATTTTTGTTCTGTTTTAAGCGTAGGATGGAAGATTCAATATTATCTAGTCTCTCTCTCATCTTTTTTTTGTACATATTCATGTACTAATTCATGTCCAATAGGAATTTATTAAAATAAGATCGCAATTTTCATACATTTTAATTTATTATCATTATTTATTATCAGCTTCACGCTGTATCCCGCACACAGCAGGGTAGGCAGAGGGAACCTAGTGTTAAGACACTCCGTTCCCCACTTTCTGCCGAATTCTGGAGGCATTGCGTGTTGAGTGGCAGAACTCAACGCCGCGCTTAACCTCGACACCAGAGCGAAGAAATGGAAATATAAATTTAAGTAAATATTTCATCTCCTCGAGTGGGGATCGAACCCACAACCAGTCGATTTTGCAGTCACACCTCGTGCCGCTGCGCCACGACCGGCCTCAATATTGAATATATATATATAATATAAATACAGTCCGGTCAAAATAGAAATAAAAAACGGGCTAATTTTTCTATAATTCGCATAGAGCTGAAAATTAGCATAGACTTTAAGTACATGATTATAAATAATATGTCAACAGTCCCTATCGATCCAATGTTTGCTAAAAAAGATATTCGAGGTCAAAGGTCAAAAATCGGTTTTTTGCATTTTTTTTTGTAAACGGTAAGTGTTATTGCAAAAATAGGTGAAATAAAAGTTATTAATCATCTAATTCTCTCCAAAAAATTTCTAATACATTTTTTGCTACGTATCACCATTTCCGAGATATCACCAATGTAAGAATTGAAAGTTCTGATATGTACGCCTACGCCGCCTACGTAAACCATCAGACGTATAATATAAGTAATAATTTTTGTTCGTGTAACTTTCCATACAAAATATAATTGATATACACTCTATTGTCAGTTATGTTCACTCTTTTTGGGCCCGGAAAAAGCCTCTAGCTTTCTCTTTCTAGCACTTACACCGGCTGATTAAAATCCGTTACGGTTTGAGAAAGTCAATCCCTAATACAATATTCTTCGCTATAGTATAATCTTGAGCAGCAGCTGCTTGCTACTCTATTATTCGGGTGCACAACAGCAATGGAGCAATTCAAGATAACTAATGTAACTATAGTTGTTGGTGCAGATGTTAATTTGTTAATACTACTGACTGCACGTGTTCCGACTGATAAGATTGTATACTTTTAAAACCTGGAAAGGCTGAACAACAAATAAAAATATATTCATCGAAAAGTTTCTCTGCTTATCCTAAATTTGAAAAACATATCTTATTTTTAAACGCAATAACTGGCTGCGATACTACATCAGCAATTTTCAAAAGGGGTTTCAAAGGGGCGGGGGGGGGGGGGCCAGTATTTAAATTATTTGAAAAACGTGATAATTTAATTAATCACGCAGAAGTATTTACAGATATTGGCTCTTCTTCACAAGCCATCATCACAAATGGGATTCGCTTTCTTCTTGATATGTATGGAGCTCTAAAGAAAATTGATTGTCTGGACAAGTATAGATATTTAAGTTTTGAAAAAAATACACGGAATAATAAAAGGGTAAAGCTGTCGTGTCTTCCTCCAACATCTGCCTCTGCTTCTCAACACTTATACCGAGTTTATTATCAAGTCCAAGTGTGGTTAGGCAATCAATTGAATCCAGAGGACTCGGGTTGGAAATTAGTAGACAATACTTTGGAACCAATTCAAACTTTACTTCCATCTGCTCCAGAAAAACTTCTGAATATCATTTTTTGCATTTGCAAAAAAAGTTGCAGTGCTAACTGTGGCTGTAAGAAAGTTGGATTGTTTTACTCAGCAGCATGTACCAATTGTCAAGGCCAGTCTGGCTCCAATGCTGTATCAAATGCAACAGATGAAGATTCAGATGATATTAATGAAGTGTCAAGTGATGAATTTTTATCAGAATAGTTTATAGATACCAAGAAGAAGAAGAAAAAAAGAAGAAGAAAATGAAGACATTACTGTTGAAGTTGAGAAATTTTTTTATAATCAAATTGTTCCATTTTAATCATTAATTATCATACTAAAGAACTAATTACCACACACACATTAATTACCAAACTAAAAAACTTAACATTAAATTACAATAGCTGGTGGAATATTCCTAACGGAAAAATGAAGAAAGATAACATCACGCAGAATCAGAAGTAGCTACCCTCAATACTCCATGCAAAGCAAATGAACCAACGGCATCACCGGCGGATCACTCAAATAGGCAGGATAATCACGGACGCGGGTGACGGTTTGGTGTAACATTGTCATACTAAATGAAGCTCAAATCGAATCCAATCTTATTTATATTGTATAATTGGATATATATATTTTAATCTCGTTCCATAGTACTGCGCAATTGTAGTGTTAATTGAGTTCTTTGAATTAATTAGCTTATTGGTAGGCATTTCTAATTTTGGTTATTGTCAATTCTCTTTCGGGTCGTTGCTAAAAGCATATAATTAAAAATCAAAATATTCTTTATTAGGCCATTACTCACACTTCTGAATCGTCAAGTAACATAGAAATGTCAGTAGTGTCAGTGCTATAGGAGGCTAGCATCAGCTTGTCAGTTCTGCTAAGAAGAGCCGGCGAGAAATTCAACAGTTGCTCTCAAAATATAGTTTACAATATATGTATTAGCGTACCGAGTGAACATCAACAGTATTAAATTCCACGCACTATTAACATTATAGTAGTTTTGGATTGAATAGTAACCTTTATTTAATAATATATTTTTGTAATAGAAATATTAATATCAACTGAACTTACTTAATTTCCATACAAACATTTCTAAAGCGGAAATATAAACGCTTTACCTTTTATTAAAATTTGGTTTATGCAAAAGAAAGAAATTATGCAAAAAGGGTTGTTGAGTAATTTTAACATGTCTTTTTATATCGTCCCATAACATGTCTTTTTATATCGTATAATAATAATACAGAAAAATGTAATAAAATAACATCGCGGCGATGAGATCGTTGTGGATCCGATTCCTATTCGGAGGAATATTTAT
Organism: Heliconius hermathena; assembly: GCA_013403705.1. Classification (NCBI taxonomy): domain Eukaryota; kingdom Metazoa; phylum Arthropoda; class Insecta; order Lepidoptera; family Nymphalidae; genus Heliconius; species Heliconius hermathena. The sequence continues at coordinate 44,677 of JAAIXJ010000559.1, forward strand.
TTTTAACACTAGTTGCCGCCCGCTACTTTCTTTCAGTGGTTTTTGTGATCTTTACAATGCTACTTCCATTTACCACCCGTTGTGTCTAAGTCCAAAAAAAATCAATGACCCTGGTGAAGTAATTTATGCAATAATTTAGATATTTGATGTTTCCAGAGAAAGGCCACATGGATGTAATGGATTTAATGGAAAATATGTGTTTAAAAACTACATCTAGAGTCTGAAATATGGCTTCGCCCCCTTTAACTTATTTTTGTATTATATAATAATATATTCGAAGAAGATTTTTTAATTTTTTTTTTCATAAAAACTATCCCACACCCTTTCTTTTACCTCTAAGAATATGCCTACAAAGTATAATTATAATCAGATGAGTCGTTTTGACATGAAAGTGTCAAGAAGAACATTCACATTTATAATATTAGTAAGTATAAAGTATAAATTATATATTTTACTTTTCAACAAAATAGAATAATATCTGATTTAAACTCGATTCCGAAATAAGTTCTTGTTAACTTAAGTTTGTCGACTCAAGACATTAACGAAACAAGTTTTATAATCAGCGACTTTACTGATTCAGATATCCATACCATTGTTAATGATGCGAAAGTAAGGTTTTCTGTCTGTCTGTAAATATAATAGATTTTAATAAAATTTGGTACAGATATAGAGTTGACCTTAGTTAAGGATATATATAGGATACCTTTTAACCCGAAAAAATAAATTGAAGAAGTTAAAATGATGGATGAGGCCGGTCGTGGCGCAGCGGCACGAGGTGTGACTGCAAAACCGACTGGTTATGGGTTCGATCCCCACTCGAGGAGATGAAATATTTACTTAAATTTATATTTCCATTTTCTTCGCTCTGGTGTCGAGGTTAAGCGCGGCGTTGAGTTCTGCCACTCAACACGCAATGCCTCCAGAATTTGGCAGAAAGTGGGGAACGGAGTGTCTTAACACTATGTTCCCTCTGCCTACCCAGCTGTGTGCGGGATACAGCGTGAAGCTAATTTAATTTTTTTTTTTTAAATGATGTATAAAAATTTGTATGGAAGTCGCTTCCCAGCTATGTCCGCGGACGCTAAATAAACCTTATCAGACAATTTGAATTAATGAACATTATAAAGACATGTACATAAAATCGGCAACAGCACAGGTCTAAAGATATTTTTTTATCCGATTGACGTGGCCTAGAGACAGTAAACGCGCCAGGTTGTGGTTTCGATCCCCACTCGAAGAAATGAATAAATCAGCTTCACGCTGTATCCCGCACACAGCAGGGTAGGCAGAGGGAACCTAGTGTCAAAACACTTCGTTCCCCACTTTCTGTGGAATACTGGAGGCATCGTGTTGAATGGCAGAACTCAACGCCGCGCTTTGCCTCGACACCAGAGCGAAGAAATGGAAATATAAATTTAAGTAAATATTTCATCTCCTCGAGTAGGGATCGAACCCAGTCGGTTTTACAGCCATACTTTGTGCCCCTGCGCCACGACTGGCATCTAATGGATGAATTAAGCTTATTATAGATTCTTGGAATTGATTGTCGTAATTTCATATATTATGAAATTTTCACAACTCTGCACCGTTCAACAACATTAATGTTTTTAACATGAGATAATTTCGTATTCATATTTTAACGTATTATATATGCAAGCCTATGTGCTTTAAAGAGGTTATAAGCAAACTAAATACGACAGATACGGTACATAGCACGCAGTTTCTTTTAACTACACTATTACATACACACTACACATTCCGAACATAACAGGATAGGGAAAGGGAACCTGGAAACCTTATTACCTTATTATGTTCCCATTAAGACACTTATAAGATTTTGTTATTTATATATATTAAGATGTAAAAACCAAACCAAACCAAAGTGGGGAACGGAGTGTCTTAACACTAGGTTCCCACTGCCTACCCTGCTGTGTGCGGGATATAGCGTGAAGCTAATTTTTAATTTTTTAAAAACCAAAAAAATACATATTATAAAAAGAAAAATAAAACAAAAAAAAAACACGGTATTATCACATGTACATAGTATATTATATTTACCCACATACCCATCATGTATTACGACGCACAAAAGGCACGTACATAGTATATATATAAAATATAAACATAGAACTTTTCTACTTCTAATAAGTCGTACGTACACGTCTCTAAACGGCCATAAAGTGGAAAATGAAAATTGATTGAATTATAATTCTATATGAAATATCAAACGTCCCTTAACTTTACAAAACAAAACTTTGACTCAATAACGTTTCAAATTATAACGTGAATTAAATACAACTTTAAAACATATCTCAGCGATTTAAGTTCCAGACAAAAGTTTTAACGAGAACAAAACATAATTTTATTACAATTTGTGAATGGACTTCTGTCGTCTTGGAAATATGTAAATGGTTGCTTTAGTTGGCTTCGCATTATCAAGACTGCATTTAATGCTGAAAATTTCACTAATTATTACGCTCTTAATACTTTTTAGTAGTTCTGTTTTGTGTTTATTTTGTTCGTGTTTTGTAGTTTAATTATTCGTATGTCTAAATGTAGGGTAGATTTAGCTATTGCATTATCTATACTAATATTGAGGTCAGTCGTGGCGCAGGAGTACATGAATACCAGGGGCTGGGGATCGATTCCCTCTCGTGCAAAAGAATTATTTAATAATTTCATTTTTCTTGTTCTGATAACGAGGCAAAAGCGCGGCGTTGAGTTCCACCACTCGACACGTAATATCTCCAGAATTTGAAAATGGGGCACGAAATTATCTTAATAGGAACGGAGTGAGACACTAAGTTACCAAGGTTACCTTTGCCTACCCTACTATGTGCGGGATAAAGTGACAATAAATAAAATTCATAATTGATTTAGTTATTCAGGAATATTTTTTTTTTCACTTCAGGTTATTCAGCAATTCAGGAACAAGTTAGATTTTTGAGTCTACCCGTACAGTGTAGAAATTATTATAATAGATTACCTCATACAACGCGTGTTCTCTTTTAAAAACGCAATTGGAATTCCTTGTTAATTATCATGATTAGAATTTGAAATTGCCAATTTCGTTTTGATTTTATGTAATCTAGACATGTAATTCATCTGTAATTCATAATTATTGGCACGTGGGTATCTCCCATGAGAAAATCTTTTATTGAGGACATTTATTAATGTACTAGGACCATTACCAAAAATCTATGATTTTTATTTTTTTTTTGTCCGTTTATATGTGGGTTTGTGCACGCTAATCTCAGAAATGGCTTAACGGATTAAAAAAAATACTAATGCATTTTCACATGCTTCGCTTAACTTGAACCAAGTCAAAACACGTCCACACATGTGGACACACATTCACATAACACGTCAGCACACGTGTAGGCTTGACTACATTATTTACAGGTATCCACATACTCCCACAAATGTTCTCACACGTCACGCATTCATACACATTGACATATGTCGTCAAACATTCGCAGATGTCGACACACTTCCACAATTCCCAAAACTCCTCAAGTTTGCCTAATGGAGCTGAGAATACTGGCGCATATGCTGCTAACAAGAATACTCTTGTTATCCCGCGCTTGATGCAAACCCAAAGCAGTTTCAGGTTGATCACCTTGTATTCTATCGCTGCACTAATCAACCGAGATCACTATGCAACAATAACACACCTACACACACAAATGCCCGGTAAATCGGTCGGTGTGATTGCACTTTCTTCTGCTTGGTCTCAGTACCAAAATAACAATAGTACGCAAATTATATCCAAATCTCTCGCATCCGTAATAATTAATTCATCTTTTCTTCCATCCCTTCTCTTACATTCCACGTAGCTATTCGCAGGCGTGCTGAGTGACGGTCCACAACGCCGTACTCGTCGCCACTTGACATTCCATCGGGACACACTGGTGCGCTTTGCTTTGGGAGCACGTCCTATCACTGCGCTCTCGCGAGGTGTACGTGGCAGATGGAACATTGCAGCCCTTGTAAAGGCTGGCAGAGGTCGCTGCGAGCAAGACTTCAATCGTGGACCCCTACTTATAGAAACAATATAAAAAAATATATGAAGTATATAAATATAAAAAACATATAATCCCTAAATGAAGCAAAGATGATTTTTCATAGTTTCCCGTCCCAGCCAATTATTGATATCAACCTGAATCACACTGAACAATAAATATACACGTCCCTTGTTCCGTACATTTACGATTTTTGCCCTTTGTCGTTTTAGTTTTGCTAAACTATACTTTATTAAGTTCTTACAAGATCAATTTTTGGTTAAATAGTATTCCTAATATTTCTTAGAAATATTTAAAAAATGGTGTTAGACAAATAATTATTTCAGTTATATTTAGGTGCAATATATAAATTTAAATTAGTATGTGTAATCAATGCACCAAAAACCGCTTGAAGTTATTTTTCTGCGTAATATTTTTAGATCGTGTAAAAGTGAAAATAATTCAAGCCATTGATAATCAATTCCACAGTCATTGCCATGATAGGATCACACTCTGCAATTATCAATATTTTATTTATTTTTATACGTTCACCTACAGCATAAAGCTGAAACAAACCTGCATATAGCAGGGCAAGCGGTTGCGTATTAAATGGTGAAACCCAACATCGTGACTTGCCTTTTTACCAGAGCGAGTAAATGAAAATATCAGCTTCACGCTGTATCCCGCACACAGCAGGGTAGGCAGGGTTCCCCACTTTCTGCCAAATTCTGGAGGCATTGCTTGTTGAGTGGCAGAACTCAACGCCGCGCTTAACCTCGACACCAGAGCGAAGAAATGGAAATAAAAATTTAAGTAAAATATTTCATCTCTTTGAGTGGGGATCGAACCCACAACCAGTCGGTTTTACAGTCACACCTTGTGCCGCTGCGCTACGACTGGCCTCTAAATAAATCAATATCAATAAATAATAATCCATTCCCCCTAGTGGGACAATAACCTGTTGCGTTTACAGTCACTCGCTTGTATTCCTGGGACATGAATGGACTTAATTTCTTATTTCATTTTATTTTCCATGCGAATATTACCCATATTATCAAGGACTACTCATCCCCAACACACGCGTGTCCGACCAGCCAGGCGTGACTGCGATAGGCCTCAAATCATCCACCGCCCCTAATGTGCGCCACCACACTAAATAATGACCGTTTGCGACTTATTTACAGCAATAAAAGGCGCCGCGTGGAACAGTTCATTAAAACCTTATAAAGGCGGATTAACCTAGTTTTTGATGTTGAATGTGATTTTTTTAAAGAATAAAATATTGTCGTTTTTAATTATAATTTAGGGTGTATTTATATAATTAGATGACTAATTTTTCTAGCATAAACTAATTCGCTTATATAATTAGCTTCACGTTGTAACCCTAGCAGGGTAGCCAAAGAGAACGGACCAAACGCTACGGTCTCTGCGTATCCCTTTCTCCTCGTCCACTGTGATCAACTTCTTCTTTCTTGCCAAGGGGTCTTCATGCTTTCTACGTGACCTTCCTTCAATTTTGTATTGTGTTTTCAAAAGTTAACCTTCTCCCTTTACCTCTCTTAACTTCTTGTATAAGGAAAGATCGAAAATTAAATGAAATGTCTGCATACTTTTTTATATATTATACAAACTGTAAATAATATGCATATCATAATATATTTTTTGAGAAAAAATAAATGTTAAACATACTGCGGCAAATTCATTAACAGAATTTAAAAAAATAGGTCTTTTAGTTGATATCAAAGGAAACTTTGCACTGCGGTATTTATTTGTGAATGGTTTTAACAAACGTTGGACTTTTTCTATTTTCATATGTATGAATGTTTTTACATACAAGTATGTGTTGTAGTGAATATAAGTGTATGAACGTGTATGAACGTGTATGCGTGATGGGCCCTTAATAGGGTTAAATATTCGAATGGACCATTTAGTAGGTGCAAACCCGACCTGAGAAATGAATAATCATTTATTAATATTTTTATTAAAAAAAAATTAAAATTAAATCAGCTTCACGCTGTATCCCGCACACACCAGGGTAGGCAGAGGGAACCTAGTGTTAAGACACTCCGTTCCCCACTTTCTACCGAATTCTGGAGGCATTGCGTGTTGAGGGGCAGAACTCAACGCCGCGCTTAACCTCGACACCAGAGCGAAGAAAATGGAAATATAAATTTAAGTAAATATTTCATCTCTTCGAGTGGGGATCGAACCCACAACCGGTCGATTTTACAGTCACACCTCGTGCCGCTGCGCCACGACCGGCCTCAATATTTTTATTAATCTTTTTATTTCTTCAATCTGGTAATAAGAAGGACAACATCGATCGGATTATATCGAAACTACATATTAACGTGATGTAATATACAGCCGTGATAAATAAACTGTTTAACATAACAAGAACTTTTTTTAAACATTTTTAAAGTGTTATTCCACACTTAGGAAATCTAAATAAATATAATAAGAACTATTCAATTCGAACCAATAGTTCCTGAGAATATCCAAACAAGCTTAAATTTTTATAATATAGAAATAATAGATATTATATAATAGATAATATAAATAAGGATCTGTCATGGCGCATGGGAACAGGCGTGATTATAAACGCGTCAAATTGTGGGTTTAATTCTAACTCGAAGAAATGAAATATTGAATATAATATTTTTTGCTCTGGTGTTGAGGTAATAAAGCACGGCGCTAAATTTCCATCACTCAACACACCTCCAGAATTCGGTAGAAAGTTGGGAGTGGAGTTTCTTAACACTAGGCTCCCTCTGCCTACCCTGCTACACCCGGGATACAGCGTGAAGTTGAAAAAAAAATATAGATGGTAATATATCTACAAATTACAATCAACAATTGTCATTCCCTCAACACCACTATCGTTTTGGCGCCGATGCCACCCCGTTAAAAATAGTAAACATTAAATTTTTATACTACATTAAGTAAATTACTTAATACTGACAAGTTTAATGTAAATATCATGGATAGTTAAACAATATAACAATTTAACAATATGAACCTGCCAGTATACCAGACGGTATTTTATCAGGGTATGGATCTTGAAAGCACGAGTGCTCAATAATTGTGACATTTCAGCAATTCCCTCGCGTGGACAAGTTCATCGCTCGGACAATGTCAAATATATATTTTTTGTAGTTTTTTATTATAACAAACTTCATAATGTTTTACTTTTCTAGTAATTTGGGAAAAAAAGATCGAATAAAAACGCAAACACATGACCGGCATCGCATCTGACTGAAATCTCTAAGTCTCCTCGAATGTAATATTTTTATTTTCTCGGTCTTGTAACAAGACAAAACGTGACGTTGTATTCCGCCACTTGAATCAATGTCTCAAAAATTTGGACATATACTTTATGCGGGAAACAGCGTGAAGCCAAAAAAATTACACAAAAAATAAGTAACTAAATAACCACCAATTTACGAACGTATATTACTAAATTGAATTACCCACTTATTTACTAAATTACTTAGTTGGTATGACATAAAAGGTAAACATGACAAAAAAACGGTTATTTTATAGATCAAGATTGATGGAGCTTATATACGTACATTAATTAAAAAAATATTATGTTGTACTTTTTTTATTATTATTATGTTTGTAAGTTGTTTTTGTATCTTTTAAATGTGCAATAAAGTATATTTATTATTATTATTATTATTATTATTAGACGTATCCCGTACACAGCAGGGTATACAGAGGGAACCTAGTGTTAAGACACTCCGTTCCCCACTTTCTGCCGAATTCTGGAGGCATTGCGTGTTGAGTGGCAAAACTCAACGCCACGCTTTGCCTCGACACCAGAGCGAAGAAATCGAAATATAAATTTAAGTAAATATTTCCTCTCTTCGAATGGGGATCAAACCCACAACCAGTCGATTTACAGTCACACTTTGTGCCCCTGAGCCACGACTGGCCTTATTATTATTATTAGCACAAAGTGTGACTATAAAATCGACTGGTTGTGAGTTCGATCCCTACTCAAGGAAATAAAATATTTACTTACATTTATATTTTGATTTCTTCACTATGGTGCCGAGGCAAAGCGCGGCGTTGAATTCCGCCACTCAACACGCAATGCCTACCGAACCCGGCGGAAAGTGGAGAACGATGTTGGGATACAGCTTGAACCTAAAGTAAAAAAAATCTATGGATTTATGAATGTAATATTAATGAACGATGTCTATAGAACGAGTTAATGATAAATATGATTTAAATTTATCGAAATCATTGATAATGAAATGATTTTTATAATTATATTTACACATTTTATAAAATTGCACATGTACGCAATGTGCAAGTTTACAAAATTTGAAGTGAAAAGAAAGTAATATTATATAATAATCATATTTAAAGCCAGGAGTATTGTAAAAATTGAATTTTAAATCTAAAAATGTTTCGAAACATCTTAAAATATTAAGGTATCATAAGTACCATAAATGATTTTCTTAATTTTTTATAATAATTTTTAAATAGTTGACATGTAAAAACACTGAAAAGCCAACTTGTTCTGAAACTTGAGACGCATTTTAATACTATAACAATAAACTACTATAATAAATTATAGAGCATAGGTAAAAATAAAATAAAAATAAATCAGCTTCACGCTGTATCCCGCACACAGCAGGGTAGGCAGAGGGAACCTAGTGTTAAGACACTCTGTTCCCCACTTTCTGCCGAATTCTGGAGGCATTGCGTGTTGAGTGGCAGAACTCAACGCCGCGCTTATCCTCGACACCAGAGCGAAGAAATGGAAATATAAATTTAAGTAAATATTTCATCTCCTCGAGTGGGGATCGAACCCACAACCAGTCGGTTTTATAGTCACACCTCGTGCCGCTGCGCCACGACTGGCCTCTAGGTACTGCGGATATTTTACATTAAAATGTAATGTTTTCTCATCGGTCAGATTAAATCGGTCAACCTGTTCATAAGACAGTACTGTTTTGATTCTAGTGTTTGTTTTTATTGAGTTTCTTTTTTTATGAATTGTTAAGTTATATTCTGATGTTTTAATTTTGTTATATTTTAAAATATAAATAAACCTGCATGAAATTAAATAGAAATTAAAAAATTACATAAAAGTTTTGGAAACAGTATTTCTTTGTTTACATTTTGTCTCATGCCAAAATTAATAAAATATAGCTATTATTTTGGTAAAAACCAAACACTGGCTACTAAACCAAACATGTCACATACCTACATAATTAATAATAAAGTGCAAAGACAAAAGAGAAACTGAGTTTTTGCTACACAAAATACATGAGGCGTGAAATCTTCCATCCCACGCTGTCCACCGCTCGTAGTCGCAGATGAGCAATTTACTCCCGACGAGTTATATGTACCAAACTAAGCTGGTATAATGACACAGATTTCTCGCTTCGTAATTCTAGACAAGGATTTTGTACTTGGCTTAATGATATGTTATTTTGTATACGAAAACCATAAGAAAAGATTTTTTTTAGTTTCACGTTATTTCTACGTGGAAACAGCTCAAAGAAAAGCAAAAAATATTTATTCAATACACTAACATAATTTGTGCTTTCAAATTTTGTGTTTGCAGCGCACTTACTTATATAATGACTTTTAATGTGAAAAATTTTAAAGCTTTGGTATCATATTATCGTAATTCTTATAAGGATTTTTAATTGTCATATAAATAAATACGATCTACACCTCTATTTCATATCGGTTCAGTATTTTTTTATAAACATAATATATATACGATTTTTTTTATTAGAGTGCTTGAAAATGCTTTGACAAATTTTAATTTGACCATACTTTAACGAATTAAACGATTAAAAGAATCTTCTAATATGAATTATTAAAACAATGCCAAATGGGTAAGCCTTTATGATTAAATAACGGGCTTTGATAAGGATTTATTTCTGATAGGGTCCTTATTACGTTTTTGAGAATTTTTCTTGTAGAGTATTAGTTTGAACAAAATACATTTGTTTTGACACAACTGTTATTAACATATAATATTTTATGAACCTTTTATTAATATAAGTAAAAATGTCTAATATGCATATTTTTTGAGCTTTAAGCTAGTCCTCACATAGCAGTGTAGGCAAAGGGAATATAGGAACCTAATGTTAAGATACTTCGTTCCAATTAAGGCGCTTCTGTTCCCCACTTTTTGCCGAATGTTGGTAGTAATGAGTGTTGAGCTTGCCTTGATACCAGAGTGAGGAAATGAAATTAGCCAGCTTCTGATTTATGTAAGCATCATCCGTTGATGGCCGTCTATATAGCTTCCCTCATAGTAGCTCAAGCGGTGATCTTCTGGTTGACCTAACCCACCTCTTGACTGCGGCTATTGAAAGTAAGGGAGATGGCCTGGCAGTTAATTTGGATATGTGAAAGGCCTTCGATCGATTGTGAGACAAGCCGCTCCATGCAAAACTTTGACTACAGGCTTTTCGAGAATTTATGCAAGTGAATTGTTAGCTTTTTAACTGAACGCAGCTTCAAGGTCACTCTCGACGATTTCCGCTCTGAATACATGCCCGAAGCGATGGCATCCCCTACGCTGTTTCTTCTGTATATAAATAACATGTAAGAGGATCCTTGCATACATTGTTTTGCATACAATAGCACAGTGGAGGGTGTATACTCCTGCCATGCAGGTGTTTCTCTGGAAAACGTCGACCAGTGCTGAAATAAACTTGTGCCTTTTCTTATTTTCTTATTTCCATCCCTCGAAAACGTTTATTTATGAAGTAAAAGGAATCTGGTTCAATTTATTTGCTCGTTAATCACTGAGTAATCCCTATTTATTGTGTCACCAGTAGTTGAACACACTCTTTTTAAAGCCGCGCCCAATACTAGCATATTGGGCCTCAAAACACCGATTGGCATTATAGAGGGCCCAGGATTGGCTTCATAGATAGTCGGCCCTAATAGAGGCGGCCGATCCATATGCGTAATATGAGGTACTGCTCTCATCTCGAGGCTTGTGCATTCGAGTCAAGTATTAGGTAGAACCACACGTAGAGCCGGTCGAATCGGTAGGGATTCAATAATCTGTAAAACACTTTGGCTTTGAGAACTCTAAGCTATCATTATACCAAAATGAACTGATTTGTGTTCGATTAATTTGTCTAACTAACTGATTTTTTGAGAGTTTTGCATGATTCGTGAACAAACTAACAGACATCTAACACTTTTAGTAACAAAGTTTCAAACAAACTATCAATCTAAAACACCCCCTTAGGTGTCGAATATCGGAAATTCCCATCTTAGTGAGCACTTATGTCCAATAAATAGCCCGCACGCAAAATTTTAAACTTAAAATATTATGCTATGTTTTTTCACATTATTGTATTATATATAATTTTAGTAGGGATCCCTAACCTTTTCTAAGTGAGATCGTTCCTCAGTGATAATGCAGCATTCTAATGGTGAGACATTTTTTAAAATTGTTTCAATAGTTTTTAAGTGTATCCATTACAAACATATACACTTACAATTTTTTCCTCTTTATAGTATTATTATAGATTAGCGGCCCGCCCGCGGCTTCCCCCGCTTAAGCTACATGATTATTGATCTAATAAAGAGAAATGACTTTTAATATGATTTTTATTACTTTAATTTGCAATATTCTAATATGATTTTTTTACTACATTATCGCAATTTCTATACGGACTTTTGATTGTTTTGAATTAAAAGATACGACCAATGTTGATATTTGATATTTATAAAAATATACATAAAGCTAATTATTTCTTATACGTATTATATATATTTTTGTAACATTACGTTCTTTTTACCTATGTTATGCTTTTTAAAACTCTTTTAAATGTGCTGATGTTTAAATGTGCAGAAACAGCGTTAAATGTTAAATTATTGATGTGAAGGATTTATAATATTGTTTGTAAAATAACTGTAATGATTGCATATTAACTCCTGTACAATTTTCAAATTAGTTACACATTTTATGGGCTAATTATACAATTGGTAAATATGTAGGGGAGAGGGGGCCACATTCGAACGATTTTTAAACTTTGTGTCATATCTAAAAATTCTACAGTTTTTAACTTCTTTACTATTTCACAATGCTTAGTCCAACTATTGTGCCACACAATCGTAGCATCATATGTAGAAAAATATATAAGTTAAAGGTGCAATATCAACTTTAGTAGCAGTAGTCAAATGTTCTAAGCCCCTTCCGGGGTAGCTTTGAACATATATGGGGCAGTTTTAAACTACCATCGAATTCAATGAAATTCAAAGGCTTATCAAACTTTTAAGTAATTTTATTAATAAACTTAACATTAGAAATGATGGAGATCAAATATCAGTACCATGTTAACTTAAAAAAATAATATACCTAGTTTAATATTGCGCTTGTACTAGTACTAGTGTTAAATAAATTTAATATTATTAATAGACTTTAAAAAACGAACAAACATAAAAGTAGCTTTGGCTTCCTAGAAGTAATTAACATTATGGGATCAATCATACAATAAATCTAATATTATGAAAATAAAACAAAATATTTTTTAAATAAAGAGCTCACTACCTTAATTAGAACTTAGAAAAATTAAATTTAAAGGAAAACATGGATGTAGTACGTGACGTAACCAGCAACTGAAATTGGGGGAAGTAATCGACGTAAGAAATAAAAATCACCTTCACGTTTTATCCTGCACACAGCACGGTAGGCAGAGGGAACCTAGTGTTAAGACACTTCGTTCCCCACTTTCTGCCGAATCCTGGAGGCATTGCGTGGCAGAATTCAACGCCGCGCTTAGCCTTGACACCAGAGCGAAGAAATAGAAATATAAATTTAAGTAAATATTTCATCTCCTCGAGTGGAGATCGAAGACACAATCAGTTGGTTTTACAGTCACACTTCGTGCCGCTGCGCCATGACTGGCCTCAAGTCTAGTCTACATAAGACTTGAAAAACTAACGTAGCACTTGCCCTCTTTCTCAGGAAAGAAAAAAATATACAAGATAGTTTTTTACTATTCACAGATGATGAAACATTCGCTAAAACCAGTCTCCAATATTCATTAAGTTGTAGTCTAATTCCAATTCGTAGTCTTCATACGCACAGGTATCAGTATCTTCATTCTCTTTACAGTAAATTGTCACTTCCTCTTCTGATTCCAAATGCATTTTTGAGTCAGTTTCTTGTGAAGAAAAATTCAGTATAGTTTTGTTTTTCTTTCGCGGTATTTTTTTACATATAATAATATTCAACACTGCCCCCTTTATTTTGTTCAAAGCTGCCTGGTAATTGAAAAATTACAAAGGGTTTTTTTTCAAGTAAAAGTTTAAAAATTGTAGTAATTTCTAGTTTATTGCATGATATATGAAACATTCTAACTAAAAGAGGAAAAAGTAAAACCATATACCTTGAATTGGATCCCTGTGATCCTTACGCGTTTATTTAAAAATGCATAAAATTTAACTCAAAATCAAACACTCCTCGTAACTCAACTACTGGCTCTCATATATCAGCGATGACAAGTGACACGTGTGCAGGTTAGTGCTGCCACTACTCAAAAAAAATCTACCAAAATTTCTTTTTAAAATAGTTCTGTTAACACATATTTTCAAAGGTGCCCCTGTTCTAAGCTACCCCCCTCTCCCCTACTTATTAGAGAGTGCACGTAGAAAGGCTGTTTTAGGCATTTTTACATAGATTTATTTCAAACGAACGAACGAACCGAAGAATCTACGTATTTACTTAATATTTCTTTGAAGATCAAATCAGCCTTTATCTATGTGTTGAATTAATTACGACTTAAACTTAACTGTTATTATTTATGATGGTAACCTTCACTAACAATTCAATTTTGTTTACTTTATTGTTTGTACTCTGAACAATAGTGCTTTAAAAATATATAATTTTATCAAAAGTCATATAAATAAGATGTTTCGAATGTCATTCTTTAGCCAAAAAATCTTACCACCGCACTATGGATAATGATAGAACAACGGCAGATCAAAATTCATTTTTACTAAAGTCGTCCTTGACGCACTTTTTATTTTTTTTTAATAGTATAATAGTGGACCTTTAATGTAATGAATTATTTTTTCGTGAATTACTTTTGGAATATATTTTTTTTTATTGTGAGAAATTGTAATACGTAAGAATGTCTATTTCAGGTTGTTCGCATCGATATTTTAAACTTAATTTCCTTAAAAAAATGTGCAAATAGGTATAAAGTGTTATATATTTTTAAAAAGCCTATAGTATGTAGATTTTAAAACAATTATTATATTGTGGATTTTGTGACTATATTCCTATAAAAAATATTAACAATAAGTGAAGAGAAAAAAGGTACGTGTTTAAAGTTCATCGAGACTTTTGACAGTTACCGACGTCTACCGACGCGTTACATTTGATGTTGTTTTATAGTCCAGATATTCATAAATAACATTTATAAAAATCAGCTGCGGATACGTGCGGTTTTAGAAGTTATCACGAAAACTACGATACAAGTCAGGGAACAAGAAAACTCTATCTATTGAAATTTCTAATGTTGTACTATTTAATTGATTAGATTGCGGTAAATTTCAATTAAATTATTGTTATTTATTGATAAAAGAGCGTTTATCTTCATTTTGCACACATTTTGCGGTATTACTCATCAATAAAATGCACACTACCTTCATTTATAAAATTATATAAAAAGAGTGAATTAATTTAATAAAACTATTACAAATTAGCAATAAAATTACTAACAGACGTTTGATTGTTAAGTGTCTTCACTAAATTTCAAAATGGCTAATACTTTCAAGTGTTCCAAGCGTGAATTATTACTCCCATACATTGAAGGAGGAAAAAAACTTGAAGCAATCAATATTAGCTATCAATATTTCTAAAAGAAAAGTATCATGTTTCTGTAGACAACATGTGTTTTATTATCAGCAACATTCAAAGGAATCTCATTCGTTCCTTTAATAAACGATGGACAGAAGCGTCCCGGTAAAAGGATTCGTTTTTTTAAAAAACAACGAAAATTGGTTAGATTCTGAATATTTGTTAACCTTACCAATCATTGAAGAAGTAGCACCTGAGAACTCACCATCGACGTCTTCTGGAAAACGCGGAAGACCCTGTGTCCCTATGGGGACTCATCAGAATCAACGAAGAGGCGAAAATACCGCGCTATTTAGTGAATATGGCTTTGGACACATCTGCAATGCCTACGTTCAGGGCTTACGTTCCATAGGAGAATTAGAAGCAAAACTCGTAGAAAAACTAAGGCTTGCTGACCGAGATACAATGTCTCTATATTTGAATCTCATAGAAAACGCAAGCCAGAGCAAAATGCTATCGGATCAAGAGGAATTGAGTGTTTTCATTGATTTGGATTTAACAAAAGCGCAATACATGTATTTAAGGAATCTAACAAACGAATGAGATCCCAAGAATGCACAAGGTGCACAAGAATCCCGTAATAAGGAGTATCAAAAATTTCGCCTACATCATGCCAGAAAGTGCTCTCAATCAGCTACAAATGAGGATGTATTTCATACTCTTCTCTACACATCAGATCCATACATTTCCAGTCATAGAAAAACATACGAGTATAGCAAAAGTGTGAAGGCACTTGATGAAGATACCCTAGATCTTTTAAAAGTGAATGAACTTATTATGGATCCCGAAGTTCACCAAGTATAATTAAATATAATATACTCATTATGTAATATACATTCATTTCTAATATTATTCTACTTGTAAATCAATTTTTGTAAATTTTATATTTTATTAACTAAGTATGTGTAATCATAACTATTAATTTCTTACTCAAATAGATAACAGCTTAAGAAACATTGTTTATTAATAAACTAATTTAATAATACATTTTTATTACTACTATAAGTAGTGTGGACTAAGGAAATTAAATAATCTTTTTTTCATTATTTTTTTAATATATATATACTCCAATAAAAGTATAATATCTGAACTTTACCTAAAGCGCTATTTTATACTTTATGCTTGTGCAAAAATTCAATTGTTTATCTTAACAAATAAAAAAGTTATCGGTTTTTGATCTGATACAGACCTCGATTGCCCATAGTGCACCGCGATTGCTATATAACATCCGCAGGCAAACTAATGCCTTGAGTTCATTCAAATATAGAAATGCCGATAACTTTTTTGTTAATGGACCGATTTTGATGAAACAAACTTTAACTGTTAAGTTGAGTTAAAACAAAGCAATCTGTGAAACTTTCAAGTAAATAGGTTCAGTATTTTAAGAGAAAAATGTTACCATACTAATAGACAGACAGACAGACAAGAAATTAAAAAAAAAATTGCTTTCTATTATTCTTTTTAAGTGTCCCTATATTCATTTCAGTCAAAATTACTAAATGTAGAGACAAAATATTTTTACTGTTTTATTATATATAGAGATTAATATAGATAACACGCAAAGGGAATGAAATGCTCGCTCCAGCTGTTTCAGGGGTCCTCATTGACACAAATAATGAAATATGTTTATGTTTTGAAAAAAAAAATCCCGCTGAGTTTCTTGCTCCACTGAGTGTTATAAAACGTAGCGTAAAAAAAATACGTTTTAAGGATCGGATTTTATTATTTTATTTTTTATTATAATCTTGATGTGATTCAGCATCAATACCTCCGTATATATCCAAATCAGAGAACCCTAAATTATTTATTAGTGATGAAACATCAACAAAAGTGATAAAATTACATCTTTTTTTATTTTTTTATAAATTTTAATCATTACAAAATATTAAAAGGAATAAAAAATAATAATAAAAAAAGAAGTTATTTTTTCGGTTTTATCGATGTTTTATCACATCATGATGTTGTGAGTTCGATTACCACTCTAGAAAATAAAATATTCTGTCTCCAGTGCGGTGTATATTGGTTACTCAGTAACGAAGTAGTTGAAGATAATAATATTTTTTAATATTGTCATATTTTTTTAAGTAAAGAAAGATGACTACGGTCACATATTGCTAACTACTTGAAAGAAAACACTAGATACACTTACCTCGTTGATACTAAATTCTTTTAGAATAAAAGTAGTTAAAGGTTTCTGAAAATGACAGAAATTCGAGAATCGAGATTGAAAGAAAATGATTGTCACTTGTTTTATTATTATATCTAAATAATAAATTTTACGTATTGAGATTCTAAAATACCGTCTTCCTAAACCGTTTCGTCATCTAAACCCTATGTCTAATTTTGTTTATGGATAACTCAATTTCACAACGCGGGCGTGTGCGGTCTCGCGCGCCTCGGTAAAATTTTTATATGTTTTCTTAATAAGTATTTTTCTTTTCTAAGTGTGGAATAACACTTTAAAAATGTTTAAAAATATTTAGTATATAGCATTCTCTCTTGTCAGACAATAATTCTTAGTAATTATCTTTGGGTAGTGGAACTTTGTAAAAATTTCCATATAGAGATTGTCACCGTCACGCTACCATACCCCACATTGGTGACCCCGACGTGATGTACCCCGACGGGGGTACCCTACCAAGGCCCATAAGATGCTAACAATATAAATAAGTTGCAACAAGCGTATAAAAATTTCGACATAGCTTGATGAGAACGTATGGCTTAGTGGTCAGAGCGCTTGGTCGGTTTCCAGGAGGCGCGGTCCGCGAGTTCGTGTCCCGCTACGTTCAAATTTTTATGTTTCCTAAATAAGTACATTAAAGTGTTTTTATATTCTAATAATTAATCAAAACTCTAACACTTATATTATTATTAATTCATAAATGTTGCCTTCGTAACGCTGAATGTAAAAGTTTACGTTGTTAGGGAATAACGTAGTGTCTTGATATTTTTTTTTTATTTTTATGGAAAATACAAGGCAAACGAGCGTTCGGGTCACCTGATGGTAAGTGATTACCGCCGCCCACGACCCCGTGCAACACTAGAGGAGCTACAGGTGCTTTGCCGGCCTTTAAGATGGATTGGACGCCGGAGCCCGGCATTACCTGATGCGAAACAGTGGCATAAAGCCACTACTTAACGCCGGTTTTAAATGCCGGGGGTGGTAATAATCCGGTCGAGTCTGCCCATGCGTGTTGCCACTGCTGGCGACGTGACTCTACCACACGTACTTTAGTCGCCTCTTACGACACCACCAGTACCAGGATGATCCTACTCTAGGCCGGGATCACACGGCACAAAATACTAGACTATCTTTGTGTAAGCTACTGACACCATGCCTATTGATACTAGGCTATCTTTGTGGTATCGTGGGTGTATTTAAAATTATTTTCCTGAGGCGGCCTGGGATTTAGCTTTGAATATATTTGTTGCCTCCAGAATTCGGCGGAAATCGGGGAACGGAGTGTCTTAACACTAGGTTCCCTCTGCCTACCCTGCTGTGTGCGGGATGTAGCGTGAAGCTGATTTATTTGATTTATATATTTGTTCGTGTAGTTTTTTTTACTTACCAAATAATTTTTTTTTGTTATTAAAACTATTGCGGTAGGCACAATACTATTCTGGGGCAAATCTCCGCCAGGTGATCTGTATGACTATCCGGCCCCTTATCTTTACACCCACACCATTCGCAACATACAACTCAAATCAAGAGTTGAGTGGCGGCACTCAAGGCCTTTTGTAGTTATTGGAGCAAGAAAGTGAAAATACAAAATAGTTCATAGCAACAAGTGGGAATCTAACAATCGTCGCCTTTACAATCGCACTCTTGTACTCGTGCGCCATGACGGACTGAAAACATTTTCTAAACATATTTCTATGACGTTAATTCTATATTACACTAATCTATTGATATAAAAAAATCGTTTTTAAAAATTCAACGAAGAGTAAACATTTTCTTCTATTTATATAACAATATCCAAAGATTATAAAATAAAATAATAAAAAATGGCGTATTATCGTCGTCAAGTGTCACACAGTATTATCGTCGTCAAGTGTCACACAGTGTCCACGTCGGACGCGACGAAGCGGGAAATCGCGTCTGTCATTTTATCAGCTTAGTGGACTTGAGACGCGGCTCATAGACGCTAAATTACTCGTGGTAGTAATAAAGATTTATCATTTTCTTCTAATTTTCCACCTACGTTCTAAAACGTTAGATTCCTAAGTTCTGAAGAACGTTTCAAACGAATATTTTATTAACAAGTATTACAAATTAACAAAAAAATATATATCTTATATCTGCGAGAGTTTCATTTTAAATTGATATCATCCATTTGGCCATATTACATTGGTATTTACATTATGTAGTTATCCAAAAATCAAAGCAAAACAACAATCACACACTTGTGTCCCTGCGCCACGACTGGCCTCAAATCACTATCACACTTTATTTTTTTTAATTTCACGCCGTATCACGCACACAGCAGTGTAGACAAAGGGAATGGCACAAATAGGAACCTAGTCCACTCTTTTCTTAACTTCTAACTTTGAGACATAGCGTTCGGAGTAGCGGAACACAACGCTGCGCTTTGATTTATTATACTGAGAAAACAGTTGAACTATAAAATATCAACATTTTTAAACATACTGAAGCATAAACGAATTGGACCTGTAACCTTCAAATGAGCACGTAGTAACCTTCAGCCGACACGCAGTAAAGTAAGTATGAAAATATATTATTATTCCTTTCCTTCCCGTCTACTTACCTAAGTGAATGAGACCCCCGTCGATGGTTACTTGTTCTATTCTCATTCGGAGCAATGAATTATTTATCTATCTCTGATAAAACGAAATGCGGCGCTTAGTTTCGACACTCAGCACACAATATCTTGAATTCGGGCGGAAAGTGGAGAAACAAGCGTCTTTACATAAGGTTATTTGTAGTTACTGTGGTATTTCCAGGTCCCGTGTACATACGTATCTCCCATACTTTTTAAAATTTACATTACGAATGTCATTTTATGAAAAAAATCGAATTAGATTGATTAAGTAAATAGATGTGGATAAATTATCATATTCATAAACTTAACTAACCTAACTGTCTACTAGCCCAACTTAACTTACTTTTTAACTTATAACCCAACGTTAGCTATTCCCTCAAATTGAATTTGAATTCACTATTACTCCGTTGAAACCAAAAACGAGTTAAACATGTAACCTTCAAAAAGTCACGTATTAATCTTCACATATTGAAATTGAGGCCGATCGTGGCGCAGCGGCACGAGGTGTGACTGCAAAACCGACTGGTTGTGGGTTCGATCTCCACTCGGGGAGATGAAATATTTACTTAAATTTATATTTCCATTTCTTCGCTCTGGTGTCGAGGTTAAGCGCGGCGTTGAGTTCTGCCACTCAACACGCAATGCCTCCAGAATTCGGCAGAAAGTGGGGAACGGAGTGTCTTAACACTAGGTTCCCTCTGCCTACCCTGCTGTGTGCGGGATACAGCGTGAAGCTAATTTAATTTTAATTTTTTTTTATATTGAAATTAGCATTTTTTAGCAACTGCACCACTCACATATTGGATAAAAATACTCTTTTCCTTCCCTTGAACTTTCTTAGAGGTTATTTTATAATTTTTACGCCTTTTTATGTAGATATTTACTTCATTTGCTTACACTTATCTCCCAAAATTTTCGTAAAAAGAAAGCCTTATAGAATAGTAATATTTAAACAAGGTTTTTTAGAATATTATTTTTCAAAAATAATAGAGACGAGTCGCAGCGCAGGGACACAAGCGTGTGACTGTAAGCGCGACAAGTTGTAGATTCGATTCTCAATTCAAGATATGAAATGTGTAATATTTTCATTTCTTCATTCTGTCGTGTTGAATTCCGCCACTCAAAACGTAATGCCTCCAGAGTTCCGCGGTAAGTGGGAAGCACCTTGAAGGTACCTTGACAGTTGTTACTTCAATTGAGACATCGGGCAATAAATTGTTCTTATTTGCTCCCTCTACGACCAAGACAAAGCACAGCGTTGAATACCGACACTCAACATGCAATATCCCTAAAATTGAGCCTAAAGCGGGGAGCGGAGTGTGTTACTTAAATCTCAATACAAGTTGCCTACCCCCCTATACGCGAGAAGGTAAAAAAAATAGTATAAGAATAATATAATTTTTGAATAGTCGTGAAGTGTCTTAATAGCAGCGATGGTTATATTTTGCTATCGAGAACAAAATATCTTACAAAATAGCGTAGAATATACAAGGAAACATGCCAACTGGTTTCTTTATACTTTCCCACATAACTTCCGAATATATCGGCCAAATATTCTTTTCCCATACATTTTGCTTAATTAAAAATAGATGAGTTTTTGCCACATTACATTTTTGTTTACATTACACATTACATAGTTGTTTCTAAACAGCTTTGTACTTAAAAAACACGTTCAAAGATTTCATTTTGTCATAATTTATTTATCGCATATGAAAATAATATATATCTCTTCATGCATCTATAAACATTACACAACTTAAAAAGCTAATTTCAAAATAACATTTTTTTAAAATTTATGCTGTAGGATACAGCAAAAAGCTGGCACAGTAGATTAGGCAGAGGGAACCTAGTGCTAGGGAACCTAGTGTCATGTCACCAGAGGGAAGAAAAATTAGAAATAATTAATTTCGCCGAGTGAGAATCGAAACTACAACCATCGCGTTTATAGTCGTACGCTCTGCCACAACTAATTTAAATATTAATTACTATGCATTGGCTCTACACAACCTTTACTTTGTCTCTGGTTACATAGATATTACTAAAACTAAGGTGCGTGGAACATATTTCTCTCAGTGATTACACCGCTCGGTGTTGTTGTACAATAAATTATGTTATCATTCCATACTAAATGAAGATACGCTATAGCAATTCCACATTTTCTTATATCGTAAGTTCCAGTTAAAGATTCACTTTATCGTCTTGTACTTATTTTATTATATTTATTTAATATATATTATGTAATGTTTTTTATTGGTGAAAAAGGTAATAGCGTATCATTAGGCTAGGCTTACTGTTTACTCTACAAATTTCAAAGTATAAAAAGGGGCCTTTAAATGGGGGGACCCCTAAACTTAGGCTTGAGCTCCTTTTCTCAGTAATGCGATGTGCGTCAGCACAATGAACAGGTGAATCCTAGTTTCTGTTCATTCTCTATTGTGGTAAGTATCCTCAGTCCTCTATTGTAATACCATTTCACATCTACGTAGTCGGAAATTATACTGTAGTTTTTGGCCGTGTGATCCCGGCTTAGAATAGGATCATCCTGGTACTGGTGGTGTCGTAAGAGGCGACTAAAGTACGTGTGGTAGAGTCACGTCGCCAGCAATGGCAACACGCATGGGCAGACTCGATCCGATCATTACCACCCCCGGCATTTAAAACCGGCGTGAAGTAGTGGCTTTATGCCACTGCGTTTCGCATCAGGTAATGCCGGGCTCCGGAGCCCAACCCACTTTACAGGCAGGCAACGCACCTGCAGCTCTTCTGGTGTTGCACGGGGTCGTGGGTAATCACTTACCATCAGGTGACCCGAACGCTCGTTTGCCTTGTCTTTTCCATAAAAAAAAAAAAATACTGTAGTATAATATAAGTTAACAACTATTCAGGTAAGCCAGAGAATTGTTGAAAGTAATCCTTCAAACGATCGATTTAAGCCATAATACTGCACTTCTCTGTTCTGGTCAAAATGAAATTCACGATTAGAGCTGAAGAGGATTTATGATCTATTATTCAGACTTAGGAATTTAGTTTTACTTCCATAACTGACGTAATAAAGGCAGAGTTCATCCGGGAACCTAGTGTTAAGATACTCCGTTCCCATGAAGACACTTCCATCCTCCACTTTCCGCTGAATTCTGAGGCATTGTATTGCGATTTGCCTCAACAGAACTTGAGTGAGAACGTGAGTTTTATACAAAAAACCATCCACATATTAAACTATGACGCCGAAAACATGAAGGAATATTATTACAAAAGCAAAATATTTGAAACCGTAAAAATTCCATCAAGTTAATGGAATCAGCAGATTCTTTTTATTTTCGCACCCTCGCTGATAATGATTACGAATGTTTTATTTCATTTTACGTACCTATTACATTAAAAATATTCGTATGTAATGGCAACCAGGTGCCTGCACTTAAAAAAACAACTTTACGCATTCTCCCGCATAGTATAGTAGGCAGAGGGAACCTACAAGGATTGTGGATTCAATTCTTACTAGGAAGAATTAATTATTTACATTTCCTCGCTCTGATAACAAGATAAAGAGTTGCGGTGAGTTCGGCCATTTAATGCACAATGTCTGTAAAATTGAGCAGTAAGTATGGTCGTGTCTTGATATTAGGTTCCCTCTGCCTACCCAATTTGCTTATGTGGGATATACATGAAACTAAAAAAATGTATATATCAATTATCAATTATCAATTAATTACAAATACCTAAATATATGACATTAATATGAAGATAGCTATGAAAAAGAAGACATTACTGTAGCAGTAAGTCCTTTTAATGACCCTATTTATTATATTTTCTAAAACAAGGTTTTGGCTTGGAGTTTGCCTTTTTGTTGTCTTCTCCCTAATGTGGGGAGAGACAGTGTGAGTTGCAAATTACTTTGTATCATACATGAAGTATATGTTATATACTTGGTGCCATTGGAAAGTGTCTTAATGAAAACGCAGTGGATGTGAGTTCGATTCTGATTTAGGGTTATATCCACGACTAACGATGGATTATACTCGTATTCGACAATTCACAAGAGTGAAAGAAAATGAAATAATAGTTATATTACTACAACAACCATTGTAGCGTATATGTCGACGTCAGATGATTGGAACGTTACTGTTGTAGATTTTTTTCAGCTTCACGCTGAATCAGGCATATAACAGGGTAGGCAGAACTCCTGCTCCCCACTTTCTACCGAATGCTGGAGGCCTTGTGTGTTGAGTGGCGGAACTCAACGCCACTGTTAAATATTTTATGTCCTCGAGTGGGAATCGAACCCAGAGTCTATCGCGTTTACAGTTACACACGCTTGTACACCTGCGCCACGACTCTCAAATTATATTTATTTTACGTATTTACAGTAGTTTAATTGTATGTAAATATACATTAGGCAGTGTGTATTTATTTCACTTTAATTTTTTATAAGCCTTGCTATGCTACTTCTGTTTATCATCTATTGTCATTGACGCTTGGGCAAAGAAGAACCAAATGACCACCATACTAAACAACTTTTTCCTTAGTGGCATTTCATTATTTCTTACCTTCTTATTATTTATCTTTAATTTTATAAGTCAATGGAAAATACGAATGATGCTTAGTTTAGGCTGGACTGATCTGGTTCTATATCAGAAATGACAGTCTTCAAAACCTATTATAGCCAAAAAGGTGTCATTCAAACCCGTCCAGTAATTCATAAGTTGTGCGTCAGCAAAATAAATAGTTTTTTTTTTAATAATATCATAAATTAGTGTTCTATTACGAGTACTCTCGTAGATTTTTATTGTAAAAATACATAAAATTAAGATCATTTGACTTTTATACGGAATAGATACTTTGATATTATTTTATTAAACAATATAATTGTAGCTGTTATATAGAAAAGAGCAACTGGTAAGTTTCTCACATGCTCGTTACAAGAAAACTGCATTGCTGCATATGTGATCATTCAAACACAAAAAAAGTATTTTGAAATTGAACATTATAGGCCGTCGTGGCGCAGGGGCACAAGCGTGCGACTGTAAAGTCGATGGTTGTGGGTTCAATTCCCATTTGGGGGAATGAAAGCGCGACGTTAAGTTGTGCTACTCAACACGCTATGCCACTAGAATTTGGTGAGGAGTAGGGAACTGATGTCTTAATGAGAACAGAGTGTCTTAAGTCGTAACACACTAGGTTGCCAGATTCCCTCTGCCTGCTGTATAGCGTGAAAAAAAAATTAAATATTGAAGCTTAACACTGCTGCGGCGCAGTAGGATAGTGTGAGATAGCCGAGAGTGGGTTCGATGCTTACTATGTGACACTGTAAACATTATTTTTCAATTTCTAAGTTTTATCTCGTCTCTGGTCTGGGCTCTCGTCACGGTCCGTTTTTCAAATTATGTTCTTCTTACTTAGCCTTTTCTTTTATATATATATATATATATATATATATATATATATATNAAGTTATGTTCAAATGTTGTTTTAATAAAAGCCTAAATAGAAGTTTGTGATCTATACCGTATGAATATGAATTGCTAGCGATATTTTTGTATAGGTAGTGATTTGAAATATACTAGCATCGTTCGGAAATATGTTTTTTATATTTTTTAAATGACCTATTTTTTGTAGCTTTACTTTGTATCTCGCGTAGTTATATAAAATATTTTAAAGTTTCAAGGCGTTGAGTTCCGCCACTAAGCACACAATTTCTCGAAAGCGGAAAATCGTAGGGATTTATTGCTATGGTAGTAGAATAGTTTTACGGCCTTCTCGGTAGACTTAGTGACCCTGGTGACAAATAATTATTCTCTTCTCCTCTTGCTTAAAAAAGAGAACATACGCTTAGTAACTGTACTCTAAGTAAATTAATTTTGAATGTAAATAGTATAATTGTTATTGTACAGGACATTTTTATATAGGAGTATATTAATTGTTTTTGTTTGACTAATAGTTATGATAGTCACAGTGGGCGGAAGAGTCTAAAGTTGGCGGTAAAAAGAAATTTAGAAAGTAGGGAACAAAGTGTCTTAACACTGGGTTCCCTCTCCCGACTCTGCTGTGTGCGGGATACAGCTGAATTATTTATTTATTCAAAGAATAATTAAATTTATTTTAATATTAAAATGTAAGTTTTGCTCTTATAAGCATTAGCTAAGGTAAAAAAAAACACATTTCAAAAGACATGAATACAAATAAATTTCTAAAAAAGACCAGACAAGCACGAGTTGGGCTCGCCCACCGACGGTTCCGTACTAAAATTGGAGGTCTTTTTCTGAAATTCAGGCACAGCTTAGCCAGAGCCACTTCATTTCATATCCCACTTGATCTAGCGGCTTTAATACCAGATTTTGCCCTCCTTTTATGATTATTATTTTTAAAGATTTAACCACTAAGGTATAGTTTTCAGATTTTTTTCTGAACTAGTACTACTTGTAGATGCTAGTTACCAAATTTCAAAATTTTAGGTCAACCGGAAGTACCTTATAAATTTTGATTGCCTTCATATAGTCGTAATACGCATTTTACGATAAAAACGGCCATATCTTTTTTCTAAGTAAATATAGAAATATGTTTTTTATCAGGAAATTATGGGGCCGTAGATCTGAATATATGGTTTGAATTTCAACTTGATATCTCCAAGCGTTCCTGAGATAAAGGGTCTTGACAGACAGATAGAGAGACGGCTGGACAACAAAGTGATCGTATAAGGGTTCTTTTTTTCCTTAAAAAGTATGGAACCCAAAAAAATATCCCAAGTCGAAGAAAAAAACGAACGGACAAACGATCAGACAGACGGACAACAGGGTGATCTTATAACCCTTATGGTTCCTTTTTTCTTTAAAAATTTTTTGAGATTTTTTGAGACTTTGTACTATAAACGAAAATAAAGTGTTGCATACTTTTACCTGCAAGATAAAGATAAAGGAAGGTAAAGGAAAAACACTTTCGCCGAATTTTGCATCATAACAATGCTATAATGTGCTAATTATTACTTTTATGCTAAATGTGTTATAGGTCCAATTTTATACTAAGCAAACTTTCATTTTTTTGTGTTTAAAATTTTACTTATTTTTAGGGTTATATTAAAAGGAAAAAACGGATTATACGAAACCTATAGAGTATTTCTTGAGGACCAAGATTTATGTAAAAGTTTGTGCCAAAACAAACTAAGAACTTATAATACTAATAGGATAAAATGTCAAAACTGAAAATTTATAGCAAAAAATTGTTAAATAAATAAATAAATTAGCTTCACGCTGTATCCCGCACACTGCAGGGTAGGCAGAGGGAACCTATTCCCCACTTTCTGCCGAATTCTGGACGCATTGCGTGTTGAGTGGCAGAATTCAACGCCGCGCTTGTCCTCGACACCAGAGCGAAGAAATGGAAATATAAATTTAGGTAAATATTTCATCTCCTCGAGTGGGGATCGAACCCACAACCAATCGTTTTTACAGTCACACTTTGTGCCTCTGCGCCACGACTGGCCTCAAAAAATTGTTACAAACTTTAATTTCTAGTTTATATCATACAAATATAAAAAAAATATAATTGTAGTTGATTTCATTTGAAAATGAGTGTATACGGGTGTATAAATAAAATATAAATTTATCAATTTCAATGCTGAAATTAGTACGGAATCCTCGGAGTCCAAAGATCGCGCGACTAAATTTATTAAGGGAATAAAGTTTAAGTAAATTTCCTGAAAATGAAGAGGAAGTAAGTATACTATAATACTAGGTCAGAATCGTGGTTTTATTTTGCAGAATGTGCTCGACACGCTGGCCAAAGGAAATTAGTTCCGTCCCTATTTCCTTTGCCCAATATTTTGAGCGTCCAATGTATTCAGCATCAGGCTTTGACAATTTTAGATAACGGGATTAATCAAATTAGTCGCAATTGTTGAAAAATCTAAAAGTTGCAGAATTTTTTTGCACACAGCAGAGTAGGCAGAGGTAACCGTGTTAAGACACTCCTCTCCTCAGTGTTTCAACAAATTCTAGAGGCATTGCGTGTTGAGTGGAACTCAACGCCATGCTTTGCTTCGACACCACAGGGAAGAAATGAAAATATTAAATACTAGCGGCTCGCCTACGGCTTCGCCCACGGCTTCGCCCGCTTAAAATACATGATTATTGATTTAATAAGCAGAATTGATTGACAACTATAATGACTTCTAATATGATTTTTTTATTACTTTAATCTGTAACTAGTGACCCGCTCGCGGCTTCGCCCGCTTTAACTACTGAATTATTATTCATATAATGTACCTTGCAATGTTTGCAAAGCACTTAAGATTACTAATGTGATAGTTATTGAAACCTTAATGCAACCCACATTTTCGTAGTTCCAATAAGGATGTTCCAATTGTTTAAAAAAACACACACTTAAACAAATAACACAAATAACAGAAAACTTAAACGAAAGAAATTATAAACAACAGACTACCTACTATTCTCTTACCCAAAAATACTTAAACGAAAGATGTTACCAACTATGCCGCGATGAAATACATTATAATTATTGGATAACTCCAAAATACGTGCAATCGCTTCTAAATTTACTTTGCTATAGAGCCAGGCGCAGAATTGAAGCATTCTCTCGTCCATCTCCGTAGTAGCTCCGAACGACATCTGGGCGTTGGTTCCCTGGCCGTGGTCTCAAGCGACAACCTGCTCTAGAGCAGACACAGAGAGAGGCGTGCGGGACGGGATTGGAAGGATTATCAAATGCCATCTAGGCGGTCAACTCAGTCAGGTGAGACCCTCGGTTTCCTGAGGGAGGCCCAGCTTAAACGACCAAGGATCAATGCAAGGCTCATGAGTCGCATTTGGAGGAGGATAGAAAGTCCCTCGGAAGTCATCTGACGTCTGACCTCGGGCGGCCGGATATGCCACGGAGTGCTGCTCCTTAGGTGCAGGTGACCCGATACATTGGCGCAGCGGAATGCGTTGGACGCGAGACGACCAATGTGTACCTCCAGGCTTTCTATTTTTAGGTTGCGGTGATGCGTGGTGTTTCTCACGTAGTATGGCGTCTGCGTCACTCGACGGAGGATGAGGTTCTGGACCACCTGCAGGATTTCTCGTTGAGTGATACTCGCTAGGGCATTGTGATGTCATCAGTGTATAGTGCGTAGAGAGCAGGTGACAAAATGCTGCCCTGGGGAACAACGGCAGCGATCGAGTCGCTGCTAGACCTCGAACTCTCAACTCTCAAGCAAAATGTCCTGTCACTGAGGTAGGGAGGCAAAGACATGCGATGTGCTGGGGGATGCCGGCTCTGAGCACTTAATGAAGTAGGTCCGGGTGCCAGACGCGGTCGAATACGCGTACTACGTCGAAGAAGACTGCTATTGCACTCTCCTTTCGGTTAATCGCTGTTACGGCGTAGTGTAACCAGAGTGGTATACCCGCTCGCCAAACTTCTCGCTTCGTGGGTGGATGTGCACCTGGAGAAGTGAGAGGAATAACTTCTCGAACAGCTTGGCAACCGCGCTAAGGAGGGTTATAGATCGGTACCCCTCAGGCTGCTATGGGCTCTTCCCAGCCTTGGGCAACATGATGAGCAGGCCCTCCTTCCATGCCCGGGGAAGCGGGTGGTGCGGCGGGTCCATTTTTATAAGCAAAATGTCGCGGGCGCGGGAGAACGCGTGGTGGTCGGCGAGCCGTTACACAGCAAGAATTTTTTAGTATCGTAATTTCAAATGTGTGCTACTAATCTTCTAAAGTACTTATTAAAATGAAAAACAGTAAAGAACATTTTGATCTACATTAAATGGCCAAGGTAACTAATATACTTATTTATATACTGAGAGTAAGGGATAAACATGAGTCGATATAGCTTTTCTCTAAAACTATTTGTAATTTCGAAATATTGTAAAGGGCAAAGTTTATCTTTATTTGAAGTAGAAAATTAATAACTTATTTAAAAGGATAAGGATTAATATAATTATGGACACACATCCTTTACAATAAGAAAATATATTTAAATTACTATCTAATTTCCGTCTCCTATACGGTTTCATTAGTAAGATTTAAACGATTTTTATTTGCATTTCTTGTTCTACGACCTATATTTGAACGACTTTGTCGTGGTGTAATTAAATTAAAAACATGTCCCATGTTTAAAAAGATAAAGAAAATAATAAAAGAACAGAAGAAGAGTAAACAAAATAAACAACAGGATACTTAAACGAAAGAAATGATAAACAAAAGCCTACCTACTGTTCTCTTAAACTAAAATACTTAAACGGTAGAAATTATGAACAAAAGACTACCTACTGTTCTATTAATCAAAAAAGACGAAACTAAATATATTAAACTCCAATTATCCAATACGTACAATCGCATCTACTTTTCTACACCACAGAGGTACAAAGGTACAGAGGCAGGCGGGCGCGCTTCTATAACCAAAACATCACGGGGGGACGCATGGCGTGTGGCGAGCCGTTTCAAAGCAAGGATTTTTTGATATTGTAACAACTTCTAAAGTACTTATTAAAATGAAAAACAGTAAAAGACAGTTTTGATCTACATTAAATGGCCAACGTAACTAATATACTTATTTATATGCTGAGAGTAAGGTAATAAATGAAACTTGCGCCAAAACTGCAGTTTATAGCCGGCGTGATGTGTCAACAATTAAATGCGTTTTTCTCTAAAACTATTCGTAATTTCAAATTAGTGTAAAAAGCAAATTTTATCTTCGCTTAACGTAGAAAATTAATAAAGTATTTAAAAGGATAAGGATTGATACCATTATGGACAAACATCCCTCAAAATGAAAAATATATTCAAATTACTATTTTTAGACAGAAATATGCTCACTCTATATTATCCTTAGAGGATACGAATATGCTGTCGCTGACTTTTTTGTAGATCTTATTAAGACGAATAATACTCTAGTACATTGTTTTTATGTAGGACTTACCATTAAAGCAGCGCATGCGTGAAAGTGTCTCGACGGGTAGGACTTTATACATATTTATCATATTTATGTCAAATTACAATAAAATATACATATAATAAACTATATATAAACCTTCCCTGAGAAATACTCTACATAATGGTGAAAACCGCATCAAAATCCGTTGGGTGGTTTAGAAGAAGAAGAGTTAGAAGGGCCAGACAGAGACGAAAAGCGTTATTATTTTATAATATATAGAGATAGAGAAGAGAAGATAGAGATAAGCCGTCGTGGCTCAACGGCGCAGTCTCTGACTATAAACGTGACGGTTGCGGGTTCGATTACGATACTATAATTTCCCCGCTCTGGTAACAAGACANTATAACATTCGCAGGCAAACTAATGCCTTGAATTCATTCAAATGACGATAACTTTTTTTTAATGAACCGATTTTGATGAACCAAACTTCAGTAGTTAAGTTGAGTTAAAACAAAGCAATTGGTAAAACTTTTAAGTAAATCGATTCAGTACTTTAAGAGAAAAATGTGGACATACATATCGACAGACAGACAGACAAGAAATTCAAAAAAAGTATTTTTGCTTTCTATTATTCTTTTTAAGTGTCCCTCTATCCATTTCAGTCAAAATTTCCAAATGTACAGACAAAATATTTTTACTGTCTTATTATATATAGAGATTTCATTTCTTCAAGTAGAAATCGAATTCACGACTTGTCGCGTTTACAATTACACTTTGTGGTCCAGTCAGAAATAAGAAATTGCTTAGGGCTTTTTATACTACATATGTACTCGTATATTGTAGAAAACCAAAATAATTATATTAAAATAAATATATTAAAGTAATATTATTTTAATATAATTACAGTCTAAAATTATATAACAAGAGACAACATAGTGCACCTTAAATTCTCTCTAATAGGTAAAACGCACGATACGTACAACAACCAGCTTGTGGGACCGTCCCGTAATGGCCGACGAGAGGTTTATACGACCTCACGATATCTCTAGCTTTGCACTGCTTCACATAAAACTGGGGTATAAACGAAAAAGCTGAAACATTCCACAGTATATTTTAGTTGCCGTTGCACTAGAGCTATGTACAAATGCGTTTCTGTAATTTTTGGAAATATGAGCAGTAGTATAAGCGGAATGTCGTTATATTAAATTTTTGTATAGTATTTATCTATTTTAGAGAATGCATGGGTATATTATTATGAGGAAATTTAAAATAATTGTTTATTGTTAAATTTGGCAGTTGTACTACAACTGAGAAGGATTTTACTATAACCGCAAAAGTTGCCTACCCAGCTTCTCTCGTAATTTCAAGACACAGTGTGAAGCTGAATAAATATTTCAGTCGTTTAATAACGGTTGTTTACTTAGGCTTTACAAGGACCGAATACTTTGTTAATTATAATAATCAAATTCTTACTTCAATATTGAAACAATGTTAAAAGACAGTTAAACAAAACGAAGTGGAAATTATCTGGGACATTGTTGGTCCGTCTTATATAGCGTAAGAAGTAAATTATTTACGTGGTCTGGAAGTCAACTAGAAGTTTTTTGTGAAAACTACTTACTTCCTGTTTTATTTTTTACTTCTTGTAACGAAATAGACAAAGAGAATCTAGTGTCAAGACAACCTTTTCTTTGTACGAGACGGAACTCCTTCGAAATCCTTGCGAAAATTGGAGCAAGATAGTCCATACACTTATATTTTTTTAGCGTCACGTTGTATTCCGTTTATAGCAGAGAAGGCAACTCCGTTCCCAGTAATTCACTACCGTTCCAAAATCTCCAACCAATTGTGGTTTTTTTATCCCGGAACACTTATTGTCATCTGCACAAGATATGTTAGTAGAATTTAAACAATATTTTTTTTGTTTCTGTTTGTCTATGCGTTGGCCCACGCTTATCTCGAAAACGGCTTAACCGATTGAAATATAGTGTTCAATATTATTTTGGCAAGCTTTCCTTTCTAATATAATAAGTGATTGTTTTATTTGAATTAAAATATCAACATATATTATTTTGTTGAATTGAATTGGCTGAACCTTTAATTTTCAATGTAAATATATACATAGTTATATTTAAAATGTATTATAAATTGTAATGTTATTGCAAAACGAAAGAAATTCAGATTGATATATACGAGTATAAATAATAGTATAGTTCGAGCGGGAATAGCCGTGCTGGGCCTTAGTAAACAAAATAATCAAAATAGTGAAGCGTCAAATTTATTTTAACTGTAATTAAAATAATTATTTCACCGATTATTGAACAAAAACAAGTAATTAAATATTTAATGCGTAGGCTATACAAAATTACGGCTACAATGAAACAACGTTCGTGGCTGAATATCGTGGCTATCGGAATAGTTTAATCGAGTTATATCCAAACGTCTACCGCAAGTCGGTTTGAATATTAGTTCAGTATATTTAAGGTTATTTTTGTTTTGTAAATATTATGTTAAAATTAAATTTTATTGTGTACTTTGTTGTGAACCTTGTGAAATACATATATTATTTAAAATTGATTTTTTGTCACAATTTGTAGAAATGCGTTAATTTTTGTTTAACAGTTTCACGATTTATCCTCTCCGTCTTTCTGACTCTCTAATTCTCGTATAATAGTTCTACATTACAAGCTCAATAGCGTCTAGCGTCTCAAGTGGAGACTGATTCTACAACTATTACTTTTACAGTGTCCATGCTACGGCGGCCTCGTGTAATAAAAATTAAACAAAGTTGTATACGCTTGTGTGTCAAAATATATAATGTATCTAATGTAATGTATCACCCTTTTACACACTTTATGTATCACACTTATGTATCACACTTTCTACACATAAGAAACGTTGTATGTAGAGAAAAATTGAATTAAGGTTTCGAACTCACAATCGTCGTGTATCGTAATAATTCCTAATTGTGTTCCTTATATTCCTCCATTATGTCCAAATATATCAAATGCACAGAGAAAAAAAGTTGAAAAAAAAAATATTAAAGAATAATTTAACTTAAACGCCTACAAATTAAGCTGTCATTTAGACAAAACGTTCTTACGGGTTCTTCAATTATTGAAAAAGGTTCATACAATCTCATTGATTTATTCCTTCCAAATTTGTTTCCCATTCACTTTGTTTCCAATTACATGTAATAAATTAAAGTCGCTCTTCACTTTTATCACTCGTGAAGACGTCCCCGGGCAGCTACTTTGTCCGATTGTCGCAAATTTTAAATTATTCCATAGAAGTAAAATAGTTATTGTATATCTCGTTTTATAGGTTTTTAATACAATCAATAAACATAAAAATCTAAAATTATAATTATGATGTTATGAATTTAATATTATAAAGTTAACACTTTAAATAAAAAAAACAAATTACAGTTTTTAATACTGGATGTATTCATGTATAAAACAGATACATTACTGAGTGATTGACACTCAACGAAGTCCATGGCTCGTAAAAAGCTATAAGTACAAATTCCTAGAGTTAATAGAGAACACTAATGAAAAGTTTTCCGTAATTCATGTTAAATAAATAGAAAAAACGGTATTTAAAAAATCAAAAATCAAATTAAATCAGCTTCACGCTGTATCCCGCACACAGCAGGGTAGGTAGAGGGAACCTAGTGTTAAGACACTCCGTTCCCCACTTTCTGCCGAATTCTGGAGGCATTGCGTGTTAAGTGGCAGAACTCAACGCCGTGCTTAGCCTCGACACCAGAGCGAAGAAATGGAAATATAAATTTAAGTAAATATTTCATCTCCTCGAGTGGGGATCGAACCCACAACCAGTCGGTTTTACAGTCACACTCTGTGCCGCTGCGCCACGACTGGCCGCAAAACGGTATTTTATGTTTTATAATGAAGTTGCGGGCTACAACTCTTTTAGATATAAATAATTCACTAAAGTAAACAGTATCGTATCAGTAATTGGGATTTTGGTTAACAAATAATTGAATTCCATAAGATACGAAGCTTGTATTTTCCCAAAGGATAACTTGTAAATCAATATACAAACTCTGCCGTTACGTTTGGAAGATCTATAACAAAATTAAACATAGCTAATGAAGTTTAGCTAGGCGGCTTCGATCTCCCCTCTTGTGGACAAAACGCGGCGTTGAGTTCCGCCATACAATAGGCATTATCTTGAAATTAGGTGGATAGTACGAGACAGGAGGTAGAAAAAAAGTATTGACTTATGATATAGGAACTATATATAAGAATTGGAGCTGCCTATATTTTTTATTTTTAGGTTTAGCAAATATTTAATAGTTTACCAAATCTAAACGTATGAATCATGAAAATAATATTGATATATCACTATAGTAAAGTGTAAATAAACACTTTTTGAATGATTATCAGTTAAAATGTGAAAAAACTGTACACGAGTTTATTCTTAAAAACTATATACTATAACTAAATTGATAAAAAAACTCTATCCAAAACCATTTAAAATGATATAATAAATTGAGTGTTCCAAATTATTCATGGGAATGGATAAATCTGAGAAATTAAACCCGATTAAAGTTGGCCGCCGCATGAATTAGTAGCCGTTTGGGAAAGAGTTAGTGATCTTATATATCTAATCCGAGGTCGACTATTTCAATTATTATTTTGGTATTTGTTATTAACAATATTACGATTAAAAATTAAATCAGCTTCAAGCTGTATCCCGCACACAGCAGGGTAGGCAGAGTGTTAAGACACTCCGTTCCCCACTTTCTGCCGAATTCTGGAGACATTGCATGTCGAGTGGCAGAACTCAACGCCGCGCTTAACCTCGACACCAGAGCGAAGAAATGGAAATATAAATTTAAGTAAATATTTCATCACCTCGAGTGGGGATCGAACCCACAACCGGTCGGTTTTACAGTCACACCTCGTGCCGCTGCGCCACGACTGGCCTCGTATAAATTAAATATTTAATTTCCTCAAGTGGGAATCGAACCCACAATCTATCGCGTTTACAGTCACATTTTGCGCTCCTGAGCCACGACTGGCTTCATCATAGTGTATACTTATTTGTTATGTTCAATATCATGTATAAATTTAATGAGGTAACCGTACTGCAAATACATTTTTAGAGATTTAGAGGCCAGTCGTGGCGCATGGGCACAATCCTGTGAGTGAGTCTGTTTACGGAGACTATAATTATAAACTAATTGCTATATTAATTTTTAAGTTGTGACGAATATCTACTTATACAAAAAAAACATTTCGTACTGCACACGGCTCTAAGAAACATAGATAGGTGTGTACTAGATAGAAAAAATATAATGTTATAAAAGATATAACGACAAAATAATTATTTGTTGTATAAAAAACCACATAATTAATCTTAGATGGTAATGCTCAAATGGTATTTTTTTATTTCAAAATATATTTTTTTTATTTCCAAAGCAATTAAAAATGATTTTTTTAAAGTGTTATTTAACACTTAGGAAAGGAAAATACTTATTTTAGAAAACGTATAAAAATTTGAACATGACTCGAAACCGGATTCGAGTCCCACTACGTACAATTTTTTTACGTTTTCTAAAATAAGTATTCTTATTCAAATTACTCTAATGGCAGCACCAAGGCCCAAGTTAGTCAACATTTTTGCTTCAGAAATCACTATAAGTGCAATGCTGAGAACATAATATATTAGAAGACGTAAGCAATACAGTATATTAAATCGTAATTGTGTAGTTCAAGCGGGCGAAGTCGCGGGTGTGCCGATGTTATATAATATTCGGACAATTTCAAATGGTCATCCCAGATGTTACTTACAGATGATCTATGGCCAGAAGTTTCAAAGTTGGTTGCAAATAATGTGAACATTATGCTATGCAGAATTTGATGCGTCCCGTCCCATAAGTTGGTACTATATGAATATAGTGACACCGATTATGTGGGACTGCAAAGGATTGTAGGTTCGATTCCCACTTCCTGGACATTCATTTGGTTTGGTAAAAAAACAAAATGCGGCGTTAGTTTCGCCATTTATGGCAATGTCTCAAAAATTAAGCGGAGAGTGAAGGACAGCGTTTCTTGATACTAAGTTTCCTCTGTCTACTGCGGAACACAGCGTGAAGTAAAATACACGTTTTTTGTTTTGCCTTCAGTGCCTTCTTTCTCTATTTTATTTATTTGTACGATATGAATATAAAGTTTTAAGAAAAGAAAAAATAATCACTTTTTTACATCAAGTGATACAAGTACTATAAAATGTATTCAGAGCTATGAATTTAAATGGTTTCTAGAGAACCTCTGAAGAGTTCCCATTTTCAGCTCCTGGCTTCATTATCACACCAGCTCGTTGATACCATAATATTGTGTTGTCACCCATGCTACATATACTGCGAAGTTTCATGAGGGTACAATTATAATAAATTGTTCAAATTCAACTTCTCAGATTTTACTCCACTACTAGTTACAGCTCCACCTAATAAAGTAATAAAAATGCTGTTGTTTTTAGACACAGAAAACAGCGAGTGTCGCTAGCTTCTATATCCTATACCAATGGTATTTAACAGAATAATACTAATATCAAAAGAACTTGCGAAGTATTATATATACATAGATTAGATTTAAAAATAAAAGAAAAAGGCTCAAAACATTTATTCATCCACGTTAGGTTTTAACAATAAAAAAAACGAAGATGAAATCGAGTTTATTGCAATAGAAAA
The DNA here is from genome assembly GCA_013403705.1 of Heliconius hermathena. Lineage (NCBI taxonomy): Eukaryota > Metazoa > Arthropoda > Insecta > Lepidoptera > Nymphalidae > Heliconius > Heliconius hermathena. The sequence goes on from JAAIXJ010000559.1 coordinate 81,913, forward strand.
ATAGTTCAACATAAAATCTAGTATTTTATGTTACGCTAGACGCCTGCGATCATAGCTTCAAATCTATATATGGTATGGCTACGTGATGTTTCTCTAGGTCGACTGCGTTCGGACGAAAACAGTACTTACACACATATAGGACATAATATGCCCGTGGGGCTGAAATGCATCAAAAAATTTTAAAAAAGCTACCAGATACATACGTTTTTTTTAAATAAAAACTTTATCTCTCAGATTTTCCACTTTAACATAGTCAAAATAATATTGTAATAAGTCCTGCGCTTTTCTAACGATTTAAAATAAGCGTTGTAGTGTCAAATCACTATTTTTCTTCATTTTTATTGTTATCTAGGAATATTTCTGTAGCAATGTCAGTAGAAATAAGTTTAATTAAATGCTTAAAGTATAACTTAACAAAAAAATGTAAATAAAATATATTATAATTAAATTGAATTAAATAAAATTTTCAGAGCTCCGTACCTCGCTGCTATGCTGTGTGAGCTGTGGAAAAGTCTTCTAAGCCAACGTAATCCAAAATCAAGCAAACAAATAACATAGTAAAAAAATACAAGCTTATAATTATCGTTCATTTTATACAATATGAGTGGAAACGTCCGCAAACTTATGTTTGTCAAATTGAAATTAATAAAGTCTAGAAATTGGTACGGAACCCTCGGTGAGTGAGTCCCACTCGTATTTCACCAGTTTTTTTAATAAAAAATTGTAACAACCACAATATTTCAAATATGTAATTTTGTGATAATAACTCTTATAACTTTAACGTTTCTAAGACATTATTCTGAGAGAAAAAAATCCTTTACACAATTCCGTCCCAAATTATACAATGAATAATATTCTTAAATTTTCATCAATATTATGTGGTTACGACTTCACTTCTCACAATTTAGAGGAAAACGGAATACTAACAAAAGGGCAGATTACAGTAATAACTTTCCAGTGTAATCCTCGCCATTGAATCTTTCAATAAAGTAAGCTAGGTTTGCGTCGTTCGTCCGTACGTAAATATTTCATATCCCTTAAAGTAGGTTAGCGGGGTAATAAAAAAACAGATGTAACGCAGTTGGGCATCGTTAAGAATGGGCACAAATGTTGGGTGTAGCGATTGATTCTGTCCTTTAAAATATATAAATAAATCTTAGGCGAGACGTATGTGAGACGTCTGACGGCTGTGAATTATTTTCAGTTCTTTGTTCTGGTAGCAAGACCAAATGCAGCGTTGAGTTCCGCCACTCAAAACGCAATACCCCTTTGTTTTTAGATAGTGAGAAACATTGTCTTAGCACAATTTTGATGCCTTAATGTACTAAGAACGAACTTATACAATATTTTATAATGTATTTTTTACTTTTACGGTGTATTCTACATATAGCACGGAAGACAGAAAAAGCCTAGTGCTAAGACACATTGACAGTCATGTTTGGGTTCATGAAGGCCTCATTTAGCACTATCAGCTAACAAATATATATATATTTTTTTGGTCCGAAACCAGAGGTAACCTGATCATAGTGAAATGTTTTATTTTTTCAATTTTTTTAAATTATTTACATAATTCAAACGATCTTAGCTTGTGCCAATCCCAAATCAGCTTATCCGTCAAGTTTGAAAAGTGCGTTTTATGTACGAGCGACGATAAAAGCCGTCTCTGAATGTATTCATCACGTCACTTCTGATATCAAATATCAAACATATGATTATGGAGTTAATATAACTTTTACGATTTAATCCTAAACGATAGACATATGATGACATAACTAATAAAATATGTAGTAGGTCATTGAGAAAAAAAATATTATTTTAGACGAAAAGAGAGGATAAAGTAATATAGAACATTGACAGTGCTCTAGTAGTATACAAAAAAAAACGAATATTCCAATTTGGGTCTATATTCCAATAATATTATACGTATAGGTAGAGGAAACCTGGGAACCTGGAGACTCTAATTTTCCAATTAAGAAATTTCCTTTTCCCACTTCCTATGAATTCTCGAGGCATTACAAAAATTTATTTTTTTTATTTATCTGTTATATTATTCATGAAAAACACTATGAGAACCTAGTGTCAAAATATTCTATTCTCCATTTTACTATTTTTATTTCCTGGAATCTTATTATAGTTGAAGTAGTTCATGTGTTGTAAGGAAAATGAGTTTTGATGTAGAAAGGTATAAGTCAAGTAAAAGTTCCCAAGATCAGTCTGGCTCCATATTTAACTCTCACACCGCGAGAACAAAGCCACGCGCGTCTAATGCATTTTGGTATCATTAATGTAAATTTTGACTGCACCGGTACTAGTACTTGCCGTATTAACTGTATTAGATGGTATGCATGATGAATTTGAATTATTTTTAGCGGGATACTCTTAATTTTTATTTTATTCGTCTAAGTCTTTTAAAAGACTAGGGGTAATGCAGTCGGTATTCAAACAATATTTGTCCTGCATAAGCAAGCTATTCGTGCTATCTATAATTTTGGCTCTAAAGACTCCTTAAGGCAAAAGTTTAAAGAAACTAATATACTGACTTTTAATTGAACAGGAATTCTGGAGGCATTGAGTGTTGAGTGGCGGAACTCAACGCCGCGCTTTGCTCCGACACCAGAGCGAAGAAATGAAAATAATTGAAATAAGTATTTCATTTCCTCGAGTGGGGATTCGAACCCACAGCCAGTCTCGTTTACAGTCACACTTTGTGCCGACTGGCCTCAAATTAATTAATTAATATTACTGATTTTATTTTAACGTAGTCAGTGATTCAAAGTTAAAATTCTTTAAAATTAAAATTCTTTAGTGCTTACAAAGTTATTAAATTCATTTTAAATAAATCAAACAACAATTGTATTGCTTTTCGTGTCAAAACATTCGATCCTGAAATTGTAACGGAACTCTCGGTGGGCGAGTCCCACTCGCACTTGATCAGTTTTTTTTATGTGATATGCGTTTATTATTAAAATGTTTTTTGAAAATTATTAATGAGGTCTGCGTGGCGCAGTTGGCGTAAAGTTAGAGGCTGTGGGTTCCACTGTCTCACACTCGGTTTGGAATGACCTATTTTAATTTCCTCGTTCTGAGAAGACAAAGTTCAACTTTGAGTTTGATTCATAAATTTTTCTCTGCATAGAATTTGAATACATAACCACCGCAATGGTAATTATACCTTGAAACTACTTCCCATTTTCCGGTCAATTTTCGAGATGTTTGCGCTTTATCTTTTTACCATTCTACAGGGAGAAAATGAAAATATTTCATTCTTCCATATATAAATCCACAACCTTCTCATCGCATACGTCAAATGTTCCTGCACCTTGATAGCCTCAAATATAAATAATTTCTTATTTGATTTAATAACGGACGAAGTAAACAAAAGGCGTATTATAAACCATAATATATTGTAATTTAATATTGTTAAGAGTAGCTAGTTATAAAGTCCTATATTAAACTTCCAAGCGTTTGTCTCAATTTTTAATTTGCAAAGCCTCTTTTTGAGTAAAACTTAAAATAATCATTTTACATATTTCTGTTTGCAGAATAGTTTACTCAAGATGTCTTGCAAAGTGAGGCAGCGCTGCATACACTTTATTTCATGGCTGGCGTCCGTCCAACAAGTTATTGAAAAGGACATCATTTACACGTCTCAAATTTACTTTTTCAAATCTGGCTTTGTTTAAATTTGTCAATTTATTATATTAATATGCATATTTTAGATAAAATTTACGAACGAAAACTTTGGTAGACATTGAAGCGTAGGAGTAGCGTAGCGCATGTGACTGTAAATGTTGGTTGTAGGTTCGATCTACCCTCAATGAAATAATTAGATATATATAAATGCTGATAAAAAAATGATATATTTAAATTTCCACGTTCTAATAGCACAAAGCACGGCGTTAGGTTCCGTGGCTTATTGACAATGTCTTGAATTGGTGCGAAAAATCTAAACAGTCTTAAAAATAGCTTCCCTGTGTTAAAATATAAAAAGATAGTTAGGATAGATTCCCACCAACCTCGCTATTTGATGTATTAAAAAAAATCAGTACTTTACGCCTGATGATGAAACTAAGTAGTATTTAAAACTATTAAAATTTTATGAACTTCAAAGTTTTATTGTTAAGGTGCACCTTCTTATCGTCAATTAAATTTTCAGAAAGTTTTTTAGAACTTTTTACACACACAAGACTAGAGTATTACCATCAGGTTTCCAAGATAGGTTAAATCGAATCATGCCTACCCTGCATACCCTACGCATGAAGCAAGATTGCTTGACGTGTTAATGAAGGTGGAAGGAATATATATGCGAATAGAGCCTCGTCGAATTTTAACATACAGCTTTTAAGTTCTAGACTATTTTGTGAAACATTGCAAACATAATTAACCAGTTATTGTATCCTAAGTTTCTATTATTGTCGTATTCCCAATATATCCAACGCACAGCAGGGAAGGCAAAGGGAACTTGGGAACCTAGAGCTAGAATACTCCGTTCTTATTAGAATACTTTCGTTACCCGCTATTAGCGTTCCTTGAGTGGGAAATGAACCCACAACCTGTCGCGTTTAAAGGCGACTAGTGAAGTCCTATTCTAAGCCAACAAACAACACACAGCGCGATCTGCCACTCAACACGCAGTGCTTATGGAAATCGGTAGTGGATGGAAGCGCCTTAATGGAAGCGGAGTATCTTAACACTAGATTCCGAGGTTCCCTCTGTCTACCCTGTTATATAATATATAAATTAGAAACTTCTTCTTTTAACCGGATTAGTCACGTATATTTAGTATTATAAATTTTTGGAAACCCGACGTTTCGAACACTTTGCAGTAGTCCATGGTCCCACGTAGTGGTAGATTGAGGTGGTATCCGTCCGTATTCGTATCCGTATCCGTTATCCGTATAATAAAATGCATTTAAAAATAATGCATTTTACCGAGGGGAGATCAAAAAATTTTGTAGTAATACCGGTAGAAAAGATAGTAAAAGAATGAAATAAGTAAGGTATTCACTAACTCCTGGCCCTCTACGCAAAATATGAAATGTAGAGCTGTAGCAAACCGTACGTATTCGTTACTAAGTAACGGGTGCGCCACCTAGTACCGTGTAACGAAAAGTTACTCACGAATGCATTTCGTTACTCGCATTTTTTGTATCATTCGTGCCTACACTGTTTCGGTTCACGCAAGTACCGAATATGTATGTGCGTGTGTATATGTATTGATAAGCTGTGTGTTATGTTTTAAACTTTAACTATTAAATAAAGCTAAAATTAGAATAACTTAAGCTCAACTATACTTCAAGACTTGAGATCTTTTTAACACGCGGCAGAAAGTGAAAAAACAAAATTGTTTTAATGGGAACGAAATGTCTTAATACTAGTTCCCCTCTGCCTATTCTGCGATGTGCGGAACACTTTGCGAAGCTAAAAAAAAGATCTGCATCAAAATACGGAAAAGTGAAAAATGCATCTTACTTAGCTTCGTATATAATGTACAAATGTGTTTTAAACAAATTAAAAATATTAGGACACCGCGACATACTGTATGCGTGCGTACGTAATACGACTCGATTCATTGGTCCAATCGAACATAGCAAGTTATACAGTATCAGGAGTAACGAGTAACGTAACGACACGACAGTAACGAGTACTGATTGTTATGGTACCGAATACATAACGGGTACGCTCGATTTCGTTATTTCTACACCTCTAATGAAATGTTCTAAATCAAATCAGCTTCACGCTGTGTCCCGCACACAGCAGGGTAGGCAGAGGGCATTGCGTGTTGAGTGGCAGAACTCAACGCCGCGCTTAACCTCGACACCAGAGCGAAGAAATNTATATATATATATATATATATATATATATATATATATATATATATATATTGATTAAGTCCATTCGTGACGCAGAAACACAAAGTGTGAGTGTTAACGCAACTGATTTTGGGGTCGATCCCCACTCAAGGAGATAAAATATTTTATTTTTATTTCCATTTCCTCACTCTCATGTCGGGGCGTGGCGTTGAGTTGCGCCAGTCAACACAATACCTCCAGAATTCGGTGGAAAACGGCCAACGGAGAATCTTTAACACTTGGTTGTCCGCCTCCGCCACTCCATAAACAAATTCATGCGGTAAGTTAACAGTGTCTTGCAGGATCTTCTGGTTTATCGTTTCTCTTAACAGAGGAGGCGCGAACGTCAATTAGAGTTTGGTTGTGCTACATACTACCCGACACGTTTCTTTACAAATGGTTGCCATTCTCGTACATTCGTGAAAAAGGCAATTAGGAGCACCCTTTACTTCAGTAGTGGGAGTCGGTTCGTCGCATTGTGGATCCCACCATGTATAATAACAACGACGTTGGAAAGTGAACAAAAGAATGTAATAAAACTATTTAAGTAATTTCTCTATCTATCTTGCTATCTGCGAGAGAGGCATAACTTATAAAAAAAACTTTTTTTTAAAATGCAATTTAAATAAAATTATCCACAAATCGTATTACATACCAAAATCTTGAGAGCAGCGGTCCAATTAATTCAATTAACGAAAGTAAAGAAAAAAAACAAACTTAAGAAGTATTTAGTAACTTATTTTAAATTAAGCCCCAGTCTTAGATGATCTCACTAAGGCACCATCTTCATTCGGCCACCAAAGCCGGTTTTGTATTTAAAATGTTGTATTGCAAACAAATGCAAATTAGTGTGGATCAATTTCTTTGGGTAGTTTTTCATTCAATTACGGATTTTGGAAATCGTAATTGAAAATTGCTAGTCGAAAACGTCATTCTAAAGAAAAGTGCTCATAGTTGAGACCAATAAAAATATGTATGGTAAGATTTATTATTGAAAAAGATTTTGTGGAACAAATAAATAAACTAAAAACATATGTACGGACTATGGATGTAGTTGTATAATATTTCATTAGATAACTATATTATTTTTTTAGTTTGACACTGTATCACACATATAGCAGGGTAAGCGGGGGGAACCTATTGTTAAGATACTCCGTTCTCCACTTTCAGCTCCGTTTTCCTGTTCTTAACATTTTGATAGTTTAATGGAATACTTGAAATCACAGTCACATACGAGCTATAAAAAAATATTTCTCAAATAAAGAATTAAAAAAAGACAAATAAATTTTTCACAGGTGTATTTTATATATCTCAGTGATTTATTACATTGATTCTTGATTTTCAAAACAACGCAACTAGTTTCGTTATTATTTCAAAACTTTCGACTGCCGACCATAAATTGGTCACGTCGCAATAAACATGTCATAGATGTCAAATGCGAAAGTAGTGATCGGAGCATTTCTCGATATCATAGAATAAAAAAAACATCAAATATATCAAACAGACCGAATGAACCGACGACGGTAGGCCGGCGTCGTTCATTTCCCACAAAGGGAAATAATTATTATAACTTTCTCTGGTAACAAAATCTAAGACACCGCGTTGAGTTCCGTCACTCAACACGCAATGTTATATCTATCTACCCTGCTTTATATGAAATACGAAAAAATAGGGGTATATCAATACATAAATTCGATGTTTCTAGTAAATAATATCCAAAAAATAAGCACAATTTCTATGTGAAATTGTAGCTTTTCCAAATTTGCATAATAGGTAAATGTGTTTCATGTGTTTCTTTTATTTTAATTCCACAAATGCTTCACGTCTGATGTTACATGTATGTGGAGAGAGCTTAATGACGTAATCGTATCTATTTTCTATATTCTTCTTATATTCTCTATTTATAATCTATATCTTTCCTTTTTATAAGCCTTATGCAGCATGTGGAAAAATGTAATAATGTTTGAGTATCCTATATGTTTCCAAACGAACTGTAAAATGTAGAGATTTTCGATTGAGATTTTGGCCTACCCAAGAGACGCATGTTCATCTACTACTGCGTTTTAAATAAATTCACATTTATGTATAGACTTTTAGATTTCAAATAAACTAATTTTGCAATGTTCTCTATTTTCTCATATTTAAATATTTTTGCTTCGAATTTGCTCGTAACTTTGTTTGTGTGGTATTTAAAATGTTTCTGTCTGTTTTAATATCTTTGAGGATTTTGGTAAATCCTTATTGAGTACTCCCCTACTCTCCCCAGATTACATACACAATCTGTTTACCACAGCTGGCCTCCACTAATTTACTTACTTACTTAAAATAAAATATTAAATGTACAAGCATTCATAAAAAAGTCATTGTTCATTTGTTACAACAGTACATTACTCGGGGCCGCGACGTTCTAAAGAAGTTGATGTAAAAGAAATGACCCGGATAAACATAAATAAAGGTCTTCGTCGTTTAGCGGGAGTGACCTTGTTCAGTGCGGTACAGGACTTAGTCTGATGTTAATATACTTTCTTATAGTGTACGTTTTTATAATAAAATATATAATATATAGGTCGATGTGGCGCATTATACAGCGTCGGACTGGGGATGTAACGGTTGTGGGTTCGATCCCCGTACGGGAGATGTATTGTTTTCATTTTCTAGCTCTTTTGTATAGGTATATAAAGCGCAACGTTGGGTTCCACCAATCAACACGTTTGCGTACTATGTATGTCAAAAGTAGAGAATAGAGTCTTAGCACTGGGTTCCGTCTACCTACAATGCTATATGAGGAATGAAATTTAATAATATAAATAGTCGTATAGTTCCTATCTGAGGCTAGGAAAAAGGAACAACTATAAATATTATTCCTGAAACTTTCATACCTTTAACATTAGCACTATTAAAATATTAGAATCAATGGATTTTAAGTTAGAAAATTTCATGAAAATAAAGCAGCTTTAAGGTGGGGTTTGTGTTATTTTTAAAGTGTTATTCTATTACCTATAGAGTAACACTTTAAAAATAACTTAAGAAAGAAAAACACTTTTTAAGGATGCTCCGTCCGTCTTGGAAACCGTCTACGGACACTTATGTGCGTAGACGGTTTCCAAGAGCGCAGTATTAAATTCCGCTATTTATTCCGCGTTATTCGCTATTTTTTGTTATTTCGCGTTCAAATTACAATTATACAATTAGTAAAATAGCATAAAACAAACGGAACTTAGTGTTTTAGGAAAAGGGAAAAAGAATGTATGTGCTTTTCCCACATTTCGAGATATTGCGTGTTGAGTGTCGGAAATATTATTCTATACAACGCGCTTTGGAATTAAATATAATCATTCCCNTTTATCAACAGTCATATAACCAAGACGTTTCGAATATCATTCTTTAGCCAGGAATCTTACCAGTGCGATTGCTATATAGCATTCGCAGGCAAACTAATGCCTTGAGTTCATTCAAATGGAGATATATTTTTTTTAATGAATGGATTTTGATGAACCAAACTTTAGTAGTTAAATTAAGTTAAAATAAAGCAATTGGTGATACTTTTAAGTAAATCGGTTCAGTACTTTCAGAGAAAAATGTGGACATAAATATATCGACAGATAGACAGACAGACAAGAAATTCAAAAAAAATATTATTGCTTTCTATTATTCTTTTTAAGTGTCCCTCTATCAATTTCAGTCAAAATTACTAAATATTTTTACTGTCTTATTATATATAGAGATAGAATAAGACTTTAAAAATAACTTAAGAAAGAAAAACACTTTTAAAGGATGCTCTAAGTGTCCGTAGACGGTTTCCAAGAGCGCGGTATTAAATTCCGCTATTTATTCCGCGTTATTCGCTATTTTTTATTATTTCGCGTTAAAATTTTAATACAATTAGTAAAATAGCATAAAACAAACGGAACCTAGTGTTTTAGGAAAAGGAAAAATTAATGTGCTTTTCCCACATTTCGAGATATTGCGTGTTGAGTGTCGGAAATATTAGCAGTTTTTGCACTCCATATAAATGACACTTGGCTAATATTTACCTTATCAGTTATATTGTTTGAAATTATAACAGTCTTGGTGCGGGGAGAATGTATATATTTAATAATTTTGTATGCCTTAAAATAACTTAAGCTTTTTTTCAGCCTCACGCTATATTTCACATAATGCATTATAGGCAGAAGGAACCTTGTGTTAAAATACTTGAATCCCCACTTTCCGCCGAATTCTGAATGTTTTGAGTGGCGGAACTCAACACCGCGCTTTGTTTCGTTACCAAAACGAGGAAATGTTAAAGTATTAAATACATTCCATACATGACCTCAAACTATACATAAATACTCTGAAAAATAGTAATATAATCAAAGTCCATCCACTCCCTACCATAAAGTGCGTACTATGTAATATATTCACAATATAACAATCAACACAATAGCAACGNATATATATATATATATATATATATATATATATTACACACGTCGGTCTACAAGTATACCGTATATGAGACAATAACGCAGTTTAGGTATTACCTGGTTAGAACTGAGCTATTTAGATGTTCATTAATATTCACATGCATTTAACACTCCTTAGTTTATGTCATAAGTGTTTTAGATCTTATAACCATCCTTTATTGTATACAAAGCTAGTCATGTCGTACTTTCGTTCATGTAGAATTGTAGACCATCGAGGTGCAATGGAACAGCCTTTGACTCTAAACACGATGGCAGTGGATTCAAATCATTACAAATAAAATTCATTTTTAACCACATAACCAAAATCTCCTTCCAATAATTAAAAATTCACCGAAATCTGAAATGTGATTTTCTCAAAGATAACATTGTCAGAAATGGACCAAATTAAAATGTTGATAATAGTTTATTGCCGTGTGGTCTAGCAATAAAATAATCATTACAATCGGTTCACTCAGTCAAAAATTCAGAGGTAAACATAAAAAAGGTCTAAGCTAAAAATGCAGTCGAATTGATAACCTCCTCCTTTTACAGAAAACGATCAAATACTATTATATTAATTGATTTTAGCTTCAATTTTAATTTTAAAGAACAAATTAATAAATATGACGGCTAACAAACTAATTTGTGTAAAACTGCTGAAAGTGTCCAGACTTGAAGAGTTTATATGTAAAATTGTACAAAAGTAGATTGTATATTATACTTTTAAAAATTATGAAGAAATATGTATTTTTATTGTGATTTTTAATATTATAATCTTTTTATTATTTAAGGTCATAGTGGTGTAATGTTTATATAAATAGCGTGTCGCTGTAAGGGCAATGATAGTAGTAGCGATGTGCAATTGGAATAACAAATTATATTTATTTATCGGCTCTGAAAAGACGAAACGCAACATTAACCTTTAAGTACTCGGACGTGGTTAAGGCAAACTACGCGGTATTGTTTACTGATATTTTTTTTAAATTGAAATGCTACGATCGTGTACTTTTATAGAGACGAGAGAAGTAGCTTTCCCTAACTTGGATATCCACAATCCCCACCCGTCATTTTACGTAGTAACTTATTTGACATTTAATTTTTTTTAACGTCAATAAATATTTGCAATAAACGTAAAAAAATGTACGTAAAAAATGGATATAACACAGAAATGATGTGACATGAACTTTACCATTATGAACGGGCGTAGGTACTGCGCATTCGTTTTCTTTAAAAATTGCAATATATATATTTTTATGTATATTTGTTCCAACAAACATTCTATTACGTAAGTAATTAAGCATTTAATTGACAAGTTCAAATTCAAATTCAAAAAAAGTTTACCGTTTTATGACTACTAATACAATTAAAATAATAAGCTACAAAAGAATAAAAGTAAAATAAAACAAATACAAAAATTAAACAAGTAAGAAAAAAAAACAAAACGGTAAAAGGAGTGAGGCTTAGCGAATGCGGTAAGACGTGTTGTCTTACCGCATTCGAATTACGATGAGGCTGAAAAACAGCGCTGTAGACAGCGCTGTTTTTCAGCCTCATCGTAATTCACAATTCTTAAATAAAATAAATGTATACAGGAGAGGGATGCGAAACTCGTTATCACAATTTGTTATAAAAAAACTAATAATAAGAGAAAAGAAAAAAGGAATAATAATAATAAAAATAACATTCAACCGGAGACAAAAACGAATGTGTATATTTTTTCAAAGAGCCTGATTGTCAAATATTTAGTGGATGTGATGAACAAAAAATAAAATAATAAAGTTTTAACGAGTACAACTCCATAACAACTTGGAATGGATGATGTCTTCTCTTCACAATCAAATTCTATTAATGTACTTGGATATTTGCTTATTAAAACAATAATAGATAACATTAAATAAAATTTATTGAATTTAGTTTGCGGAGTTGAGTTGCGCCACTCAAAAGGTAATGAATGTCCCGAATACGGGTAAGAAGTAAAAAACAGAGTGTATATATATATATATATATATATATATATATATATATATATACATTATACAGGATAAAGATAAAACCTAAAAAAACATTCGATTAATAATAAGACAAAATATTCGACTAAAGAAGAAGGTTCTATATTCGTTAACACTATTTTTTACATTTGTTGGTCGATTTCTCAGATATTTGTTGATTGATTTTAAAAATGTTTTTTTTTATTTGAAGGAGCGTACTTTTCAAATCGTTGGTGGTCAAGAAAAAAATTACACTAAAATTAATTTAAAAAATACCCATGTTAGCACCGACTCAAAAAACCGACAAAAATAACGGATTTCAAATAATAAGCAGGAGTAGGTATATAAGTATCAATAATTTCACTTATAAATTTTTAATTTTCTCTACTTTGAAGTTGAGGCCAGTCGTGGCGCAGGGGCAAGTGTGACTGTAAATCTGACTGGTTGTGGGTTCGATCCCCACTAGAGGAGATGAAATATTTACTTAAATTTATATTTTCATTTCTTCGCTCTGGTGTCGAGGCAAAGCGCGGCGTTGAGTTCTGCCACTCAACACGCAATGCCTCCAGAATTCATATTATAAGAATTCAGATAAAATTAATTTGAAAAAAGTCCTGCTGAGTTTCTTGCCCCGGTTCTTCTCAGGTCAGATTCTTTAAGCGGCAAATTGCCAGAGCGAGGTCCGAGCATATCACCAAATTGGCGAGAAGCTTGAGAGCTACCCATCCGGAACTCATAATCAGTTCTGGGTGCTCTCAAAGGCGGCACTTGGCAACTTTAGCCAGCCTTCGCTTCCGCCATTACGCACAGGAAATGACATCTTGGTCCTCACCGCAAAAGAGAATGCCGATCTCCTGGGCGCTCTCTCTGCCTCGAACTCGACTTTGGATGACCAAGGAACAAAGCCGCCGACCATCCTGCAATGCCAGAACTCAATGCCTGAGGTTAAGTTCAACCAATCAGCTGTTAGGCGAGCTCTGTCTTCTTTGGACATCCATAAATAATAATAATAATAATAATAATAAGAGGGCCAGATGGCATCTCTCCCTTAGTGCTCCGTTCTTGTGCTCCTGCGCTGACACCGGTGCTAACGCGTTTGTTTCGGTACTCTTACTCAGTCGGCGTAGTCCCAGACTCATGGAAGAGTGCTCTTATTCACCCGATCCCAAAGAAAGACGATGGTTCCGATCCATCTAAATACAGGCCTATTGCTATCACCTCCCTACTCTCAAAAGTCATGGAGAGCATCATCAATAGCCAGGTCTTAATTTATGTAGAGGATCACCGATTGATTAATGACCGACAATACGGCTTTCGCCATGCTCGTTCAACCGGTGATCTTCTGGTTTACCTAACCCACCACTGGGCTGCGGCTATTGAAAGCAAGAGAGGGCCTGGCAGTTAGTTAGGACATGGCGAAGGCCTTTGATCGAGTGTGGCATGGGGCGCTTTTGTGGAGAATTTATGCAAGTGGATCGTCAGCTTTCTCACTGGGCACAGCATCAAGGTCGCTGTCGACGGTTTTTGCTCCAAACATATGCCCGTGAACGCTGGCGTTCCCCAAGGTTGCGTGCTGTCCCCTACGCTGTTTCTTCTGCATATCAGTGACATGTTGGAGGATTCTAGCATTCATTGCTATACAGATGATAGCACAGACGAGCAATTCTTTCTCGGGAAAACGCTAAACGGTGCCGAAATAAACTTGTGTCTTCTGTTGAGGCATCCCTCGACAATGTCTCCTCATGGGGTGAAAGAAACTTAGTTCAGTTTAAGCCCCTGAAGACACAAGTTTCCGCGTTACCCACTAAAAAAACCCATATATCGTAGTCTTTCAAAACACTCCATTTACAGCCGCGCCCAGTATCAGAATATTGGGCCTTAATGTTTCGAGTGACTGCTAATATCGCGATCATCTGCAAAGCAAGGCTAAGTTGGCCTCGAAGAAACTTTTCAGACAGAGATTTTCAGACTTGTCTTCTTAATCGTGAAATGTGACAGGACTGTTACTTTGTACGATTGACGACTTTTTATTTATTTATACGTCTAGGATGAGTTAAAGTAATAAAAAGTTACCATTTCCTCCTCCTTTAAAGTACATAAACCATGCAACCTGATGCGTTACTATAACATACAAAAGTGTTTGTACAGTGGTTTTAAGATATAAAATATAGAAGATATCAAAATCATATATGTAGATAGATATATATGTATATCTGTTAGTAAAAAAAAAGAATAAAGAAAGTTTTCTGCGTATTAAAAAAAGGAAAATATGTGTAAAAAATTTTTTTTTTCTTGCAGGTTAATGTCACAGAGATGGAGGGTTATATAACTTGATTTTAAATTTGAAATATTAGTCACCCACAAAGAGACCAGGATTGACAAGAATAATATGTTAATATATATAGTTCAAAATTATATTGTAGAACTATAAGAGATTCATATTGTAACGAAAAATTAGTCCCATTTCCTAACAACGAAAGGCGAAATAACTTAATAGTAGAGTCAGACAGTTTATAAAGGCAAGGGCAACCGACTATATGGAATCTGTTAATGTCTCTTGAAAATTTTCTATAGAAACCATCAAACGAGGTCTAGATATGTATCTGAATAGATTAAGTTAATGTTGAGCATTGTAGCAAATTACGATTGAGGCCATCGTATTTCGAGGCAACAAGGGTGCGACTGTAACCTTAACATAATACTTCTTAATATGTTAAGGAGTATTATGTTATACACATTACACAATTTTCTAGTAGTAGGTGAAATTGAACATCGCGTTTGTATAAATAAAGAATTAAATTATATTAAAATTATAATATATATAAGAGATCAATTGAAGTTTTACGGAATAACAACAAATAAGCCGCGGTATAAAACCAAGTTACGAAACTCGAGCTCATTTTCTATCGCACCATGAATAAAAATAACTTTTTAATATTCAGTAATCGAAACCGCAAATCCTAAAAGTATTAGCTGATATTTAAAGCGACGGGTATTTTTGTATGTCTATTTTTATATATATTTTTATTTCAAGTTATGTTAATGGACCTCTATTGGTCGTGGCGCAGTGGCACAGCGTCTGACTGAAAACGCGGCGGTCGTGTGTTCAATTCCCATTCAAGCAATGAATTATTTTCATTTCTTCGCTCTGTTAACAAGACAAAGTGCAGCTTTGAGTTCCGCCACTCAACACGGAATGCCTGAAAGGTGGAAAGTGAGGAACGGAAGTATCTTCATGAGAACAAAGTGTCTTAGCACTAAGTTCCTAGGTTTCCTTTGCCTACCCTGCTATGTTCACGATAAATCGTGAAGCTAAAGAAAAGAACCAAGAGACATACCAGGTATAACACAGGACACATTCTATGTGAACGAGGTTTTTTTTATTTACAACACATTTTTGTTTTGCAAGAACAAATTCAAACTAGTAGTTAGTGAGATTAACCTGAGATTTATAATATTAGAACAAATACGAAATTACTAAAACTTATTTACGAAAAAAAAATTATTCAAAAAACAAAACGAAAGTAAAGCCATATTAATACAATACATTAATAATTTTAATGTAATTCAGCATTTTTAGCACAATTTTCTACAGGACAATGCGTTTGCTTATTAAATTTAATTGATCAAACGTATAACAAAGGGAAAAACATGCTTTAAATGCTTCAAATTTTTACGACCAATTTAAGTGACCTCTCGGAAGTTACGATTTACCCCGTGGTTCTTGGAAGTGTTGAAGATAAGGAGGTCACGGCCGCTGGTGAGGCGTAACGGCCGCAACAAAACAATTGTTGGATATTTCTCGAAATTTTTTTATTGTACGAGTAAGTGCAATAGAGATGAAACTTGCTGTGAGTATACTTTGGAGATAATTCGAAAGTATAGTTAGGTTGACACAAAAGGTAGGATATAACAATAAATGTATAGTTTAGTCGGATATGGCTCCAAGTATTCAAGTGTTAGAACATTCCATTCCACGTTTCCGTTTCTGTTCACTTTAATTTTTGTGGCATTGCGTGTTAGATGGTGGAACTCAACGCCGCGCCGCGCTGACTCTTTGTGACCTGTGCAAGGAAATGAAAATAATTTATTCCACCGAGTGTAAATCGAACCCACACTCGTGAGTTTGCCGTCACGCGCTAGGTCGTCGCGCTGGGGCGTCATATATCTCTCTTTCTTCTCTATAATAAAGTGGTTTTATTTTTTACAGCGATTATTTAAAAAAATGTAATTAACTCAATGATCTCAAATTCCAAAATACAAATTTTACCACACCGAGTGGCATCACTAATGCATCGACGATCGACTCGAATCGACGTTGATAGATCTTTCTATGATCGAAAAGTATTCCGTATTCCCTAATAGACTGAGATCCCAGGGCCCCCAGACCTATGTCAATTTAGCAAAGCTAAAATTTATTAATAGTCTAATATGAAGTTAAGACTGTATGCGTACTTACTAACTTGAAAGTGGGGCCTTTTCAGAGGCAGCGCCAACTTAAATACATGCTCACCAACGTGAAAGCAGAAACGCTCGCATTTAAATATGTTTTTAAGAATAATATAAAAAAGTATATTTATTATTACATGACCTTGATTAACATTCCTGCCAGAGTTCCTAAAGATTGTTTAAAATTGGGGCAAAATACATTATACTAGCAAGCTTTAATTTTAAATATATTATTTACGGACTATTTCAAGATCCCTTATAAGCACCCAGACGAATCCAGTGGCTCAATTATCCTCCCAGACAGAGATATACCTTTATTTGGCGCTACTTCTGAAAGGGCCCTACTTTCAAGTAAGTGAGTACGTATATACTGTCTTAGCTACATATTAGAGTAATAGTCCCCAAAATTTCAGATTTGCTAAAATGACGTAGGTCTGGGGGCCCTGGGATCTGACCTATAATGGCCTACCTTGCCTCCCTTGTTTTATTTGAAATGACGTCATGGCAGTATTTGTCAAGGGGTATAAAGAAAATAAATACTTTGTGTAAATATTGTGTTTATTTGAAAATTTTGTTTTTTTTTAGCTTCTGTACTCCGCATGTAGCTAGGTAGGCAAAAGGAAACAGTATTAAAACATTCCGTGTTCGCCACGGGTCGTCCAATTTACGAAACGTTGAGTGTTGACTGGCGGAATTCAATGCCGCGGCTTTTCACTTCTTGGTAACTGTCTAAGCGCTAAGCTCTAAGCGCGCAATTTATGTAATTATATAATATCGTGTGGCTTTACGTTCCAATTTGTCGAAATTATTGTACGTAGAATATCCATTTTCGTTTCTTAATGTCAAAATTTTATAAATTTAATTTTATTAGCATCATGCTGTACACCGCACAAAGCAGGGTAGGCAGAAAACTTGGGAACCTAGTTTTAAGACTCTCCTTAAGACACTTCCGTTCCACACTACTCTACATTACACAAGCATAGAGCGCTTCGTTGACACCGTCCCGTCCCGACACTCAACACGCAATGCCTCCAGAATTTGACTGTAAAAATCTTTGTTTCTAAAATATCTTAATTATTTAATTAGCATAAGTTTTTTGAAATTCATAAATATAATTTTTCTATATATAAAGCAAAGGAAGACGGACGTAAACGTAAAAATACGATTCAGATTTAGGCAACAGAGACTAATGATAGATAAACGAATTACATTAATAAGAAAGATCAAGTATAAGCGAGCAGTCAGATGGATCTCATACAATATTTCATTTATGTTACGTCATAACTGGACCTCCTATGTGATGTAGATTTAGTGGATATGAGATCATTTTGTTTCAAGCGTTTTCTTTTTTAATTTATTTTGTGGTAAATATCCTCGTGCTTGTAATAACCTATGACTCTTTTAGAGACATGGTGCATAATAAAAGTATAAGTATGTGACTGTAGACGCGTCCGGTTAAGGGTTCAATCAACACTTGAGGAAATGAAATATTTAATAATTTCATTTATTTGCTGTTGTTTCGAGTCAAAGCTTGCTGTCGAGTTCCGTCACTCCAGACATAATGCATACAGGATTCGGCGAAAAATAGAGAACGAAGTGTCTTAACAATAGGTTCCCGCTGTATGTCCTGCTATGTGTGGGATACAGCGTGAAACAGATAAATGAGGATCAGACTCAAAAACATTGTGGATACAGTCAAACTTGTATTAACTATTTCACGCCTCAACTTAGTTATCTTTATATATTTTAGTAAATAACTAGTATTTAAATGATTGTATTCAAATTTAAACAAACAATGCAGAGACTGCTAGTCCTAGTGGCTTCAAATTTTGGTGAAGCCGCTAGGACTAGCAGTCTTCTAAAATTTTGAAAACTAAAAGCAAATCCGGATCGATCGAAGTTCCAATCATTTTACTTGTAAATAAAAGTACCACCATTTAATATTTATTATAAAATAGAACAAGGTTTGGGCTTAAGGAAAAATATTTATTAAATTCGTATTTTGTGGAAATATTTTATGTTGGTTTGATCAACAACTTTGGCGTTCGCATAAAATATACGGAGAAACCGAAATAGCCTATAAATGTTTAAGAAAATGTTTTGAAGTAAAAAGAAATTATATTAAATGGTATTGGAATAAACATCTTATATACTTTTACAAAGGAGTAAAGTATCAAAAGAGGCTTAATGAATAAGGCAAAATCTTCACTTGTAGCACGAAAAACGTAATCATAGTCGTTTTTCCCCTTGAAAGGCAAAAAAAATTAAGAATGGGAAGATGTAATTAAGCTTTTAACTGAAGAAAAAAATATCGATTTGATAAGGCCAGTCGTGGCTCAGTAGCACAAGCGACTACGAACGTGACATGTTTTCGGTTCATATTTGAAATATTTAATATTTCCATTTCCTCGCTCCGCTCGCTGAAAATTCCTTCACTCAACATGCATTGTCTCCATAATTTGGCGGAAAGTGGGGAACGAAATGTTCCCTCCCCCTGGTCTACTAAGTGCGGGATACAGCGTGAAACTAAAAAATAAAAAAATACTTTGAAAATCATAATTTCTGTTACATATGCTACATAATAATAACCTTAGACTTCAATTGTTCATACACAAGTATATTCAGTATATTATATAAAATATTGAAATATATATCAAAATTAAATTTAATAATAATTTAAACTACTTTTATCTACTTCTGTAGTTGTAGACCCCAACATATACTTCTGTAGTTGAGTAGGCTGATCTCAGTAACTATCAGTGCAAATTGAGAAAATCTTTTTGTATTGCATAATCAATTTATGGAGGAAATGATTAGAGGTACCTCGGACCTTGAGAATGTGTGTCATACACATCTTTTAAGTATTTATATTTGACCACGTGAACAAAACAGCAGGAAAAGAATAGCTACATATGTGAGAATTTACAACTGTTTAAATTGTTTTTTTCGTAGATTTGAATTCGCATTACATTTTTTACGTTAACACATTAGCATAAGATCATATTTTAAAATTATAACATTTCTTGTTTGAATTCGTATCCAAAATCGAGCCTTTCGCTTGCTAATTATATCAAGATAGAGCTTTTACAATTATATTTTTAACAATTATAATGAAAAATATCAACTTCACGCTGTATCCCGCTTAGCAGGGTAGGGCAGAGGGACCCTAGTGTTAAGACACTCCGAACAAATATAATCGCTAAACAATTATATTTTTAAGTAATAACAAGCTCTTAGGTAATATTTTATAAACAAAATTCTTACTGTATATTTCATTTCCCCCAGATTCTCGCTATGCTATGTAGTTTTTTAAGGTTCTCGCTGAATTTATAGATGTTTAGTTCCTTATGCTCTATTAATATCTCATTTAGTGCGACACGCTATCGCACTCGAGGGAATGAAATATTTACTTTGTGCCGTGTGATCCCGGCCTAGAATAGGATCATCCTGGTACTGGTGGTGTCGTAAGAGGCGACTAAAGTACGTGTGGTAGAGTCACGTCGCCAGCAATGGCAACACGCATGGGCAGACTCGACCGGATCATTACCACCCCCGGCATTTAAAACCGGCGTGAAGTAGTGGCTTTATCCCACTGCGTTTCGCATCAGGTAATGCCGGGCTCCAGCGCCCAACCTACCTTATAGGCAGGCAACGCACCTGTAGCTCCTCTGGTGTTGCACGGGGTCGTGGGCGGCGGTAATCACTTACCATCAGGTGATCCGCACGCTCGTTTGCCTTGTCTTTTCCATAAAAAAAAACTCAGTATCTCCAAGCAACAGACAGACAGAAAGACGGATAAGAAAGTGATCTTATAAGGGTTCCTTTTTTCATTAAAAGGTACGGAACCCTAAAAAGAAACGAAATATATATATAAATAAATCAGTTGTTTTAAGTGAATATGTATTTTTCTTTACTAAGTGTTAAAGTTTCTATGTTTAATCTTTTAAAGTTTTATAAAATCAGCTTTACACTGTATCCCGCACACAGCAGGGTAGGCAGAGGGAACCTAGTGTTAGAACACTCCGTTCGCCACCTTCTGCCGAATACTGGAGGCATTGCGTGTTGAGTGGCAGAACTCAACGCCGCGCTTAGCCTCGACACCAGAGCGAAGAAATGGAAATATAAATTTAAATAAATATTTCATCTCCTCGAGTGGGGATCGAACCCACAACCAGTCG
>JAAIXJ010000559.1:102843-135658 GCA_013403705.1 Heliconius hermathena
GAGACAGATATATATATATCTGTATATACACATATATGTATATTACATTCGAGGCCACAGCGCGGTATCTGACTGTAAATGCCACATGGTTACGTGTTTTAGCCATTAGAAGGGAATTAATATATTTTAAAATGATTTCAATTTTCCCCGTTTTGATGGCCGAGTATCGCCTGTCAACACACAATGTTTTGAACGTTGGGCGGATAGTGCTCCTTAGATGATAATAAATAAAAGCAGGATGCTCCGTGAAAAAATAAATCAGTCTTTATGCCTCTTAATAACATATTTTCAAACATTAATAAATTAAAAGCAAACAAAATTTATTCGAACGACATCAAAATTAACTTCAGAACATTTCAAAGCTTCGTCAAAGCTTTTAAAAGTTTTATCATTCATACTTATACCGTAAGTGACGGCGAGATCTAATGAAGTAAGTATACGTATGCATAACGTATGGTGTAAACACTCGTTACCTTGCTCGACGTGGCAATGACGTTGGTAGGCTCGTTTCAGGCTAGCTGCATATATAAATTTTATTAAGTTTTATTACTATTTATATGTACATCAGCTTCACGTTGTATCCCGCATATAGCAGGGTAGGTTGTGGAACTCAACGCCGGGCTGCTGCCTTCATGCTAGAGCGAAGAAATAAAAATATTTATAAATAATAATTCATTTCCCCGAGTGGGGACCGAACTCATAACCGTCGCGTTACAGTCACACCCTTGTACCCCTATGCCACGAAGGCATAGGGGTACATGTGTACATATTACTTTTTATTTTTGATATTATTTGAGGCCGTCGTAGCTCAGAGGTACGCTGTCTGACTGTAAATGCGACGACAGTGGCTTCGATTCTCACTTGAAGTACATTATTTTAATTTTTCACTCTTATCCAGTTGAGTGGTGTCATGCCACTTAACATGCAATGTTCGAAAATTGAGTGGATAGTGGGCAACGGAGTGTCTTAACAATAAGTTTCCTCTGATACTCTGCTATATATAAAGTTTAGTTTGTAGCTATTGCTATTGAGGATATTGTTTAACAAAGGCGATATTTCGAGATTTTACGTTGTCTATGGACATAATATACAGAAAATAATTTTTATTTTGTGAATTAAAAAAGTCATTTTTTGCAGCATCGAATGAGGTTTTGATAAGTTTATTAAAATATTCTTTAAACAGCAAAGTTGAAAGAAAGTGAGATAGTGAGAAAATGCCCTTTCCTTGTTATCAATGACGTCTCAATTTACATCAACAGAGTTAAGGTAAGTTAAATTGCTATAAAGATTTATCCAGAGAAGGAATCAAACTGGCTACCTAAAGGCTTGTATTAAATAAAAGGATGTCAATTTATTTTTTTTTAATTCTGGTTATTATTAGTTCAAAACATTTAATTGGTTATAGTGGGCGTTGCAGAAAGTGTTACCGAGTGTTATCACAAAAATAAGCTCAGACAATTTATTATACGACTGTTGTGGCTCAGTGGCAGTGTCTTATTGTAAACATGATAATTGTGGGTTTTAATTCCAATCGCGGGAATGCATTATTTTCACTTCCTTGCTCTCGTAACAAGACAAAGTGCGACATTGAGTTTTACAATTCAACAAAGTGTTAAAATTAAAAATCTAATGAAGCAGAAACTTATAATTTTGCTATATTATACCCCTTCTTCACATAGCTTCTGTAAAACAAATTAAATGAAGATATTGAAATCGAATACATATGTTTTAATTTTTTCCCCTATTTCCAGGCCTAAGTAAAAATTGGGCAAAATAAATAACTTATGTAACTAGCTCCGTCTGAATGTTATTGTTATTCTCGAGTTTGGGTAAACCTCACTTCATAAATTTAAGTAATTTTCACAAAATTATTTCTTATTTATATAAAATTTTACATAAAATCGTTGGAAAGTGCCGGGTTTTATAGCCAATTGTTGCGGGTTCGATTTCTAGTCGGGAAAAATTTGCAAGTTGAGTAGAGGAACTCAACCCCGCACTTTGCCTCAACACCAGGGCAAAAAAATGAGAATATAAATTTAAATAAATATTTAATTTCCTCGAGTGGGGATCAAGCTCTCCACCAGTCGCGTTTACATACACACTTTGTGCCTCTGCGCCACGACTGGCCTCATGCAGTACTGGCCTAATAGGCAAATAGACACGCAAATAATCTTGCATCACATTGTCAAATCATGAAAAACAAAAGTTTACTCTCCCTCAGACAAATATTTCTAGATTCGTCCATGTGCATTAGATGAGGAATAGTAAAATATATTAAGTATAGACACATTGAGTTACTTTTCTAGTTTATTTCCTCCTTATTACTTTACATTATCTCGTTGCTCCTCCTTTAGAATAAATTTTTTCCTTATCAACGATTCTCTGTAAGAGATTGCTTGGAGCAATAAGACCGTTGCATACTTTTTACGTTTATTTTTCGAGTGGAGTTTTTTATTCATAGTAGGCAATAGGGAGTCTTGTATTTTATTAAATACTTTATAAATTTATATAATTTATAAATATTAGTTAAAATATTATATTCGTAAGTAGTCCGAGAATTCGGCGGAATGTTGGTTAAGGAAATGTCTTAACTTAATGGGAACGGAGTGTCTTAACACTAGGTTCCTAGGTTCACTCCGTCTACCCTGCTATGAGCGGGATACAGTGAAGCTAAAACTAATACTAATATATTATTATATTATATAAGGCCGACAGACTGAGGCCAGTCATGGCGCAGCGGCACGAAGTGTGACTGTAAAACCGACTGGTTGTGGGTTCGATCCCCACTCGAGGAGATGAAATATTTACTTAAATTTATATTTCCATATCTTCGCTCTGGTGTCGAGATTAAGCGCGGCGTTGAGTTCATCCACTCTACACGCAATGCCTCTAGAATTCGGCAGAAAGTGGGCAACGGAGTGTCTAAACACTTCCACTTCCCTCTGCCTACCTTGCTGTGTGCGGGATACAGCGTGAAGCTAATTTTTTTATATTATATAAAAACACTAAAGTGTTAGTAAACCTGGATTATGTAGTATTTTTATATTATATAAAAACACTAAAGTGTTAGTAAATCTGGATTAGGTTAGTAAATAAGCAATGGTGCAGTTCAAACGAGTGCAGCTGTAAGCGGGTCACTAGTATGTAAACACGTTTTATGACGAAATAATAATTTTGACAAAGAAATTACAAACAAATAGTCTTTATTTGAGTAAACAATATTTCTTATTACAATATTTATATACAATTTTGTCCTTTTATCATGTAATTGTTATTTATAATTGATTAAGGGAAAAATTTATCGTGTGTAAATTTAAATTGTCAATTCATATTAATTTGTACTCGATCGAGGAGATAATTATATAATTTGAATATTATAGGTTGACGCCATGATCTGTATGTATATAGAGGAAACCTACCAGGAACCCATAGTTGAAACACTTCGTCCCCATTAAGAGATGTCCGTTCTCCATTTTCCGAAATTCGGGAATTCCGAATTCCCTGTTGATTACCGGAACTTAACGCCGCGTTTTGTGTCGTTACCAGAGTGAGAAAAAGAAAATAATCAATATTGCATTTCCTCAAGTGGGAATCGAACAGCCTGCCGTCCCTACAGTCGCAGTCCCTGCACCACTATCTGCCTGTGGTAAAAATAACGTAAACATCAATTTAAAAATAAAGTAAACGCGAAGTTGTGAGTTCGATCCCCATTTGGATATAATATTTATTTTGTTTTAATTGTCATGGACAATTGAATTCTGCAACTCAACTAGTAACGTACAAATAAATTCGAGGAAAAGTGGGGAACGGAGTGTCTTTACAACAGGTTCGATCTACCCATCTGTAATTGAAGTATTGCGTAAAGTTGTTCTTTTTTTGCTTTGAATTAAATTTTATATATAAAAAAATCTTTTCGGAAAAAAAAGTACCTTTGTTTCGGCAAACATATTTTTATCTGTCTGAGATAAAATTAAGATACATTAATGATAAATCGTTATTTTGATTACGATTTGAATTAATAACCATCAAACGCAATCAACAACGCTATATTTACACCGTAACAAGTACTTATTAGAAAAGAAAATATATCATCTAAAGCTATTCCCATCTCCATACACTTTCACATCAGTCATGAAGACACCTTATCTTGGCTTATTTAAACAACGTGTAGAGGAACATCTGAGATAGAAGGCGATTTGCAAGTGTGGAGAGCAACGATCGCTCATCTTGTATCTAGATTTATCTAGAGCACTTGACCTTACGTTTCGCCCTTCACCAGTACAATGTTGTTGTGAATTATTTTGTTGGGTTGTAATCCAAATTCGTTAGTTGTGGGTTCAGATTTTAAGATGTTTTGATGATTAACATGTACAATTGTATTACTTTCAGATTTTTTTTGATATTTTTTTTTACTGAAAGTAACACTGTGTTCCGCCTAATAGTAGGCATAACGAATCTAGTGTTAAGACGCTCTGTTCTCCATTACTGAATTATCGAGATATTGCGTGTGAGCGGCGGAGCTTAACATCGCGCTTTGTCTTTTTATCAGAGCAAAGAAATGAACATAATTCATTCTTCGAGTGGAAATGGAATCTACAACCATCGCATTTACAGGCAGATTTTGTGCCGCTGGAACACGACGACGACTTATTTTTTCTTTTCATTTTCTTATATCACGGCTAATCTCACCCGGATGACTATAACGACCGTTGCAAAGCGTCTATGAAATTGTGCACTTTCGTAGTGATGTAACGACAAAATTTAGGCCCGGAGTTATATCGTTAATCACGATCTCGATCCCGAAACTTGTTCTATGGTCGCAAAGCCGCGTGGCTTCACTCATTATTACTTTAAGTCTTTTGTTTACGCACAAACAGCTTAAATTGGGTACAAGAATACAATCAGTTTGAGCCGTATGAAGTGTTAACTACAATAAAAGTTTAAGTATGACAAAGTTATTTATCTATACTTATAATAAAATTGTAACTGATCTGTCTGTAGAAAACTATTACTGGGACAATTTATTAATGTAACCCAAAACAATATTTTTTTTATATTTTTGTCTGTTTGCCTATGCTTTTGTTCACGCTAATCTCAGAAACTTCCTTTAACATTTAATGTTTATATTATAACAATCGGTTCATAAGTAAAAAAGTTATATCATTTTAAAATATATTGTTCGACTAAATTTCTACTTGCTTAAAGAGTTATTTTTTACAGCTGTTTTATTAAATTGGCTAAATCTTAAGGTTTCAATATTTTATAGCTTGACAAAACCCTAGATTGTTTAATGATAAAATAATCAAGATTTTAAAGTTTCGGATTCTCCAATGTAACTCGACACCCTCTCAACAGCTACATAGTACTTGCAATTTTTGAATGAAAGATAGAGAGGGCATAAAATCTATTTTTATCCCGGATTTCGCGGAATACGAATTTATGCTGGAAAAACTACGTTTTAAGTGCGTGCGCAGTTACGATTTACCTAGACAGATGTGAAATTACTAAACATTTTTCTATTAACTTCGACAATTTTTAGGAGTAAGATCAAATAAATTCCGAAAAGACTTAAATTACTATTTATTTAATACGTAACAGTATAGATAACAATATTAAAATAAATAATCCATTTTTAGGGCTATACATCAAAAAAAGCGGAACCCTTATAGGATCACTTTGTTGTCAATCTGTCAAGACCATTTTACTTGAGATCGCGTTGAGGTATCAGGTATTCAAGTTTACAGTTCCTTGGAGCACAGAAAAACAATAATCTTCTAAATCAACACAGTCAAAAGAAATGAGCATTTATGCATAATTTTTTCTTAATTTTGTATGAAATTAGCCGCGTGATCAATACCTATTCTCACTTCACGATGCTTAAGACCTTACAATACAAATAAAGAAAAAATCCGAACAGCTAAAAAATTATAAATATTTTATAGAAAAATATAACTACTAACTTATATTTGTAGTTAATTTTTTACAAACTGAGTGCATATGCTAGCAAACTTAAGTTTATTAACTTCGTTCCGTTATCAAAACCTATAAGGTATTTTCTTTAAAGCTACAATCTTGAAATTGGTACGGGACCCTCGGTACACTTAACCCTCTGCGACTGACGTGGCCTAATTTTTACATATTTATTTAGAATTAACTTATGCAGCTATTTTATTTATTTTAACTAGATAAACTTTATATTTTTTTCAAAGTTTCAAAAAGCTACTGATTTATCAATGCACCCAGGTTAATCAAACCCGCGCTCTATCTTGTAAAATTACTGTACAATATATAAAATATAGCTAACTGTAAATTACAAACATTTTTCTCATGTGCACATAATCTGTGGCAATGATATATATGTGTGTTTTTTTTCCACAATTTCATTATCACTCGGTTGGTTTGACAGTGTCGTACAAAACCGATACATTCTTATCTCCCCACACATCCTCCCGAGACCGATTTGCTTTACTCGTACAACTGTCATAACTCAAATGTGTTATTTTATTTCAATCCTATATTTACTTATCTTGGCTTTGCATTTCTAGTTATTGAAGTAGGAAATATTATTATATACATTTTAAATAAGAAATAATAAATCAGTTTCACGTCACAAATGTTTGTTATGATATTGATTATATCTTAACTTCATTAAATTGTTGAAGCCATTAACTCAACTTTCAATATAATCATGAAAAAAAAACATAATTATGAAAAAATATTAAAAATATATACTCTATACTTTTTGTCTATTTTATTTTACGCATTTCGTCTAACCGAAACCGTCGTGGCACAGTGACACTGCATCTAAATGAGTTATTGTTACTTTCTTATTTCAGTAACGAGATTAAACGGTGCGTTAAGTTACGCCACTCAACCCAGTGTTAAAGCTAGGTTGAAAAGTGCGACCAGTCGTAACGCAGTTCCATCCCCATTAAAGGAAATAAAATATTTATTTAAATACAAACCGCAGCGTTGAGTTGCACGCAATGCCTCCAAAAATTCGGCGGAAAAGTGAGGAACGGAGTGTCTTAACACTAGGTTCCCTCTGCCTATCCTGCTGTGTGCGGGATACAACGTGAAGCTGACTGTAAAATTTGACCCCTACGAGGAACTAAGTTAAAGTAAGTTTAACTTCAAAAGTAACTTCCGTTTGCGTTTACTTATTCGGACTTCCACAGTGACGATCCAACGCAGCCAGCTATTTGTGATGTTTATACGAGATTGGTATTAATTAATTTACTAAAACTTCCTACAGTTACACTCGCACGCTTGTGCCATAGTGTCAAGACGACCTCTACGATTTAGTTTTAAGACTATTATAAGCAAATTCACACTATATTCTACGTAAAGCGGGGTAGGAAGTATGAACATAGTATTAAGACATTTCGTTTTATGCTTGCCAAATTCGAGAAACATAAGTAAGTAATGGAACTCAACGCTGTACTTTGTCTTGCCGACGAAGAGAAACAAAAAAAACATTAATCCATTTACAGCCAGAGGCTGTCCTAAACCAACACGACGGTCTCATATCGTGTTTTAGCTATTATATTTCTTGTGTTTTGATACGTTTTGATACGTAACCAACCCGTAATGTACATAATCGCAGTTAGGTCAATTACATCGCTTGCATGAGCTCGACGTGAGATAGCAATTACGCTGTTTCCAAATGAACCATTCACATTTGATGCTTATATTGACTCACTAATTAGTAGTGTCTGTGTCAGTAATATGCATTCAAAGTATTTAGATGATTTAGGCGTCAATCAATATATGAGTGTGAAAATTATGATATGGAATGTTAGAATATCGAATGTGGTACATATATGTACCTATATCCTATATGTTTAGGCTGTCGTGGCGCAATTAGAAATGACATTTAAATTATTTATTTTCTCCTCTTTATTGGCAAAATGCGGCGTTGAGTTTCGTCACTTATTATGCAAGGTCTCAATATACGGCGGAAAGTGGGGAACGGTTAACACACTTCTCTAAATGGAAAACGGAGTGTCTTAACATTAGGTTTCCAGGTTCCTTCTACCTGCTAAAAATATCCTCGCGCTAGTAAGACAAACCGTAGTCTTTAGTTTCGCTACTCAACATGCAATGTCTCGAAAATTGGGCGGAAAGTGGGAGAGACTTATTACTATGGCTCCTCAGCTTATTATCATATAAGATAATGTAAAATTGCATTTGCTTTAGCTATATATATGTGCAAAAAAAAAGATAACAGATAGCCACCGCTATGTACGAAATGCGAACGCATGTACGAAAATATGATTTTAGTCGATTATATTATATTTGAAATATTTTGTTTGCCCAGTCTGTGAAAATGGAATAAAAAATCATATGAGAACACTAAATTTAAATTAAATATTTTAAACTCCGAATAACTTTATAAAAATAACAAATACTAGATTAAATGTCTATATATCTCTATATTTATTTATTTGTTTATATATTTATATATAAGGTAAAATATTTCAAACCCATGCCTAAAGAAATTAATCAATATACCTCAACAGTTTAGACGTAGGATTTTTTTTCATTTCACGATGTTTATCGAAACTGTATTTCGTGAGACGCAATTACGAATAGATACCAGTAACGTAAACACCTACTACGACAAAAATACTATTAAGCGTTGCCGCTTTTCATTCTCAAAAAACATGCTAGAACGAGAAAGGGATATCTCTCGTTCTATTTTACTCAATTCAACATCGCCGCCATTACCTACGACTCGGTGTCGTGAATGAGGCGTGTGCTGCGTTATCGCTTTGATAGGTTTGTGTTTGTGTGCCTCATTTTTGACAAATTCCGTTTTACTTTACGACGATAATTTTATTAATTATTTTGTTTCAAAAAAGTCACTTTTTTATTTTTGTATAAATCTCTTTTGTTTTAATTGTATAAGGTTTTTATAGAGTAGTTAAAACTGTGATTTCTTTTAGAGGTGGTGGTTTCATGACAAAAACATTCTATATATCTACAAAAACATATTTATTAGCCTTATACTGAATTCCAAGTATTCAGATACTGTTCTCGTTAATACACTTCTGTTCCCCACTTTCCGCTGAATTCTCGAATCATTGAGTGTGGAGTGGCGGTTGAGTGTCCGCCGCATTTTGTCCCGTTACCAAAGCGAAGAAATGATTTCGTTCCACCCACCCACAACCGTCGCGCTTACAGTAGCACGCTTGTGTCCCTTGTAACGGATGTCAATGAAGCTGCGGCAGAGGGAAACTAAAACACCCCGTTTCCCACTTTGAAGCTGAGGTTGGAACTAGTTGTATTAAAACAGATAACTACTACATACACTGAAAAAACCTAAAACGATTAAATTAAGAAATGTTTTTAATTTATTATTATTTTTAAATTTCAAAATATTTTTTTATATTTCATTTTAGGCATATTTTCGCTCTTAAAGATATTTTTTTTTTCTTTTCTTTTTACATTCACTAATGAAAGATGGAATTGAAACATTTCATATTTCCATTTCTTCGCTCTGGTTTCGAGGCAAAGCGCGGCGTTGAATTGTACCACTCAACACGCAATGTCTCCGGAATTTGGCAGAAAGAGGGGAACGGAGTGTTTTAACACTAGTTTTCCTGTGCTTACCCTGCTATGTGTAGGATACAGCGTGAAGCTGATTTATTTAAATGAAAAGAAATTATCTATACCAGAACATTCATTATTAAATGCAACTTTTTATTACTGAGTGAGGCTTTTGGCTTAAATAAAGTTGGTAGAACTCGTTCGTATGAAGTGTTTTAGACACATTAAACATTAAAGTGACAGTATTAGATTTATAATTCCGATATGCTGACGATATTAATTTTTTGTTCGATCTAAAAATTCAATTTTCTTTCCACGGCTGTGATCAAATATCAATTTGTGACAGAGCGGAAACTTAATTCAAACGTCGGTTAGACAAAGAGAGAACCTTTTTAATACAAACTCATTTTACTTAGTACTGTCGAAGATCTTTCGCTTCTACTCAGAAAATTCTAGGTAAGCGAGGTCCAAGAGATTATACGGCTAATATGATTGACGACGTTGTGCCATAGTCGGTAAGTAAGTTGGCAATATTTCATTGTTATCAGTATATATTATGTAGGTACTCGTATTGTATAAAATATAAGAAACTCCCGAAGTATTGGGGGTTTCTTATATTTTTTACGTGAACTTTCTCTTATTGATATTGTTGTGTTTTCGAACAATCAAAGGCTCCAACTCTTTCTATCGCCATTTTTCGTTCCCCTTTTGTTTGAAATGAAAGATTTAAACAAAATTTATTGCTTCGAACGGGCATCGAATCTACAGGCATCCCTTATCCCATTGCGGTGAATATTAATAATATAATGTACATAAGTATGAGCGTCTGCCATATTACATATTCAATTATTAGGACAATTAATTCTGAACAACAACATTGAAGTGTTAACGATTTAATATGAGTTTGTTTGATTTGTGGTCGGCCGCTTGCCGCAATATATGATACGTCAATTTATTTGACACGTTTATGTTTATATAAATCACCCAAAAACTGATATTAAATTCTTCAATTCATATAGAGGTCATTGTAGAGCAGCAGCGCAGCGTCTGGTTGTAAGCGTGATGTTTGTGAATTCGATTTCCACTAGGAGAAAAGAATTATTTCGATTTGATCGCTTTGATTACAAGACAAAGCGCGGCGTTGCAGCGGTGCTTGGGCGCGAAGTGTCTTAACAGTAGGTTCACTTTGTTTACCTTGCTATATGCGGGGTACAGCGTAAAGTTGTTTATTTGTAAATTAATAATAAATTCATCATTCCAATTAGTATTAATGTGGTTTCATTATACATATTGCACCTGATTTTCTTATTTTCAATATATATTTTATTTTATTTCCATATTTATATTATATGGACTCTATGAATCAGTCGTGACGGATTGATATTTGACACTTTTATTTCCATCAAATGAATTTGTGGAGAGAGTTGCTTGAGTATTGGCTCCAGCAACCAAATTCAATGAAGTATACTTTAAATATATAAGTCATTCCTTTCAATGTCCACGTACAGTATAAATAATTGTTAAACCAGGTCCAAGTAATCACTAAATACTCAGCTGCGAGATTACAGAAAATATCATTATAATAAATGACACATATCTACATCTCTTTTTTATGGAAAAGACAAGGCAAACGAGCATTTGTGTCACCTGATGGTAAGTGATCACCGCCGCCCACGACCCCTCGCAGCACCAGAGGAGCTACAGGAGCGTTGCTGGCTTTAAGGTGTAGATAGTCTTACTTTTTGAAGATACCCATGTCATATCTACCTGGAAGCACTGCCGCGGGTAGGCCATTCCACTGTTCCGTAGCGCGTGGAAGGAAGTTCCTACGAAACCGCACAGTAGTGGAGTGCCACGTATCCAGGCGGTGTGGATGTTATTTAAGCTTGTGACGTACAGTGCGATTAGAAAATTCGGCGGCATGTAACGTCTCTACGCAAGGCCTAAGTGTTAAGCATGTCACAGTTCATTGGGTTCCCATGAGGAGATATTCTCGAGGGATGCCTCATTATTCTAAGTGACACAAAACGAATTTGTAGTGTAAGCATATAAAGTGTAACGACGCATGTCTGCACCAATATTCCGAGATGACACATCCCTACGCTCGACCATAATCGTTAAGCTGGAATTGCGCCACTCACCCTCACACCCTCTACACCCTCGCAGGCGTGTGACGGTCGCGACATAAACAACTATGGTCTTGGGCTCGTTTCCTACTAGATTTACATTTAAGCACCCCGTTTAATGTATTCGGGTCTCTAGATTTATGCGAATTGGCGTACGTTTGTTCTGAAATCAGTGTCTTAACGTCAGGTTCCCTTTGCTTTGCTGGTATATGCGGGTTACAGTGTGAAGCGTGAAGAATAATAATAATAATCTTAGATTAATAGTAACTATGGTCCCCTGGTCCAACGCAAATTACAATAGCACGAGCGCTATTTGGTAGATTTGGAGCAATCATCGCACCCATTTAGCGCGTTCCGATCTCA
Organism: Heliconius hermathena; assembly: GCA_013403705.1. Classification (NCBI taxonomy): domain Eukaryota; kingdom Metazoa; phylum Arthropoda; class Insecta; order Lepidoptera; family Nymphalidae; genus Heliconius; species Heliconius hermathena. The sequence goes on from JAAIXJ010000559.1 coordinate 114,885, forward strand.
ATCGCTCCTTGTTTAAATTACGTCGATTGCTCGCTGCTAGTGGCTTGTAGTCATCTTGGAATATTGAGGTTACTAAATTATACCTGCTGCGTCACAAATTAGTGTTGGTTTGAGGCGATTTTAATATGTTGAGGAGTGTTTAGATAGGAAGAGTTTTTAAGTTACGGGGAATCAGACTCACCCGCCGAGGATTCCGTATATATTTCAGTATTGTAGATCAACGGGAAGTATAGGCTGTAAAAGTTGACAAACTTAAATTTACAATTATACATTATTTAAATTATTTAGCTATAAATTTCTATTTTTCGAATATTCTTCTTTATTTATATTTTAAGTTCTCACTTTCTGGCAAATTTCTTAATTATACGTCCACGGGAAATACACGGTAGATTTGAATACGTGGCCATTTTCATACAAAATGCACCAAAACTTTACAAAAACGTTCCTGTTCTTTAATTGCGTTGACATAATGACATAGTGTTTTTAGTGCCCAGTAGAAGGGGCAGCAGATCTGGATATTTGATAATTTTAGCTTGATACCTCCAGACATACATACCGATAACACAGCGATCCTATAAGGCTTTCCTAAAAATAATATTCTTTTCAGTATTTTTAATGCATTTAAAGTGTTCTACACGTTTAGGAAAGAAAAAAAATCTTTCCTAAATGTGGAATAACAAAAGTGTTATTATAGTGCATTAAAAAAATGCATTACCATTAAAAATATTTAATAAATAACATTTTCTCTTGCCAGATGATAATTCTAAGAAATTATCTTTGGGTAGTGGAAATTGGTAAAAATCTCCCTACAGATATGCTAACAATATAAATAAGTAGCTTGATGAGAACGTATGGCTTAGTGGTCAAAGGGCTTGGATGGTTTCCAAGAGGCGCGGGTTCATATTCCACTTTCAAATTTTTATACGGTTTAGAATAAGTATTTGTTTTTAAATGTTCACATAACTATTTATATAATTGTATCAAATAAGTCTTACCATTTTTGCTTATTATTATGAACATTTACTAGACTATTCTTTAAGACGTTAAATGAAAAGTCCCGGTTTATTTCGTTCCCGTAGGAATTCCTAGAAATCCTCTGAGAGCCCGTTTACATTTCCTTATGTACTTAATCCAAATTATCCGCTTATAAATTCTAATAAACTTAAAAATGCTGATTATAATGATTTTATAATATTTATAGTTTTTTAAAAGTCATAAATAAATAGTAACGGTGACATTTAAAATTGAAGGATTTTAGAGATATTTAGAGACCAGATAGTAGATAGCCATGGCGCAGGGACACAAAGTGCGACCGTAAAATCGACTGGTTGTGGGTTCGATCCCCACTCGAGGAAATAAAATATTTTTTTACATTTATATTTTCATTTCTTCACTCTGGCGTTTGGTTTCGAGGTAAAGCGCGGCGTTGAGTTTCGCCACTCAACACGCAACGCCTCCAGAACTCGGTGGAAAGTGGGGAACGGAGTGTCTTAGCACTAGGTTCCCTCTGCCTATCCTGCTGTGTGCGGGATACAACGTGAAGATGATTTATGTTTGATAATATTTTGATAGCTTCACACTGTATCCCGCTTGTAGCAGAATAGGCAGAGAGAGCGTAGTGTTAAGACACTCCGCTCCCCATTTTCTGCTGAATTTTGGAGGCATTGCGTGTTCGTTAAAGGTACTCAACCCCGCGCTTTGTCTCCGCGGCAACAAGCGAAGATGTGAAAATATTAAATATTTAATTTCCTCGAGTAAGAATCGAACCCACAAGCTGTCACGTTTACAGTCTCACGCTTGTGCCCCTGCGTCACTACTAGCTATATAAACTTATGAAAACATATAATTTAGTTACGGAATTAAATATTCTATTTCCTATACTTTGCCGATGGTTCCATATTGACAACAGACTATTAATTGAATTCAAAGTTTGTTGTTGTAGTGCGATCTAGTTTCATACGGCTGAATCCAGTTACGAGAAAATAAACTTTTGCGCAAATTTATAGATCTTTTGTTTTCGTTAAGGGTTACTACGTGACGAACATACATACACATTTCATTAACTAGAAATGTAAGGCAAAGGAAAGTGTTCTCATGGGAAATGTTGGTGGCACATAGACAATGTATTGTTGTATTCTCAACGTCAGTTTTTGTCCATATAGGGCGAAAATTGAAAAAAAATAAATTCTTCTAGAAGTGGATTAAAACTCATAATCATAACGGTACAGATGATGTCCCACTGCAGTACCATGGCATTCTTTAAAACTATTATTGGGAAGCCGATTAAAAATTCATTATTTTTTTACATATTTAGTGGAAATCAGCTTCGCGCTGTATCCGGCACACTGCAGGGTAGGCAGAGGGAACCTAGTGTTAAGACACTCCGTTCCCCACTTTCTGCCGAATTCTGGAAGCATTGCGTGTTGAGTGGCAGAACTCAACGCCGCGCTTAACCTCGACACCAGAGCGAAGAAATGGAAATATAAATTTAAGTAAATATTTCATCTCCTCGAGTGGGGATCGAACCCACAACCAGTCGGTTTTACAGTCACACTTTGTGCCCCTGCGCTACGACTGGCCTCAATATATAATATATGCACTTAAAAAAAACAAGTTAAATATGTGAATGTATGGGGATTACTTATAAATTTTGTATACATCGTGGCGCAATGGCACAGTGTAGGACTGTAAACGACACAGTTGTGAGTTCGACTTCCACTCAGGGAAATGATTTTTTTTATATTTACCATTTATTACCGTGCTTTAACGCTTTTACGCGTAACACGACAAAGCGCGGCTCTTTCTTCTTTTTCTTTGAAATCCACGACTCAACACGGAATGATTAAAACAATCGGCAGAAAATGGAGAACGGAGTGTCTCGTGCCCATATATAAAAGTTGCACTAGATGTGCGATATCTAAATTAAAAGTTTTTATGGTTATTTTTAACAGAAGAAAAAAATATTACATATACTCGTATATATATACTGAGCATGTTGTGCTACAGAGTAGAATAATATATTTTACAGTAAGTATAAAAGTTACGATTTACGATCAGTTACACGAACGGTAATATGAAACCGAAATGACTTATATACTCCGTCTCTTTGTATTCCATAAGAAGACAGCGTGGGAGTAAAAAGAAAATGTATACTTAAAGCTTTCTAAGTTTTGTCTTGTCTCATATTGTATTTTCTTATTCTTCTCTATATAAGTACGTATAATTAAATATTGAGGACGATGTGGTAAATGTGATGTGGACAACGTCTGATTGTAAGCGCGACGGTTGTTCGAGTTTGCAATCTTTTTGGGGAAATGTTTTGGGGAATTTATAAAGAAAAACATTTATCTGTTCTTGTAAGATAATAAGCGGCATTGAGTTCCGTCATCAAATATCTTGAATTAAAGCCCAGTTTCCACTCTGAAAGAGATATGAGCGGATAACGCTTAGACGGAACAACTTCATTTAAATATTATATACAGGCTGGAAGTGTCAGCACAACTTTAAATGAAACCACAGTTTTAACTACTCTATAAAAGCCTAATACAATTAAAAAAAAATCCCAAAAATGAAAAGTGATTTTTTCAAACAAAATAAATCATAAAATTAATGTAAAACGCCATTTGTCAAGAACGACGTACGCACATATAAACCTATCAAAGGAAAACCGTCGCATACGCCTCATTCCGAAATCGAGTCTTAGGTATTGGCGGCAAAGTTCAAAGTTGTTTAACCTTTAGTAGTATTTTTGTAGTAGTATATATTTACGTTATTGGTATCCATGCTTAACTGCGTCACACGAAATTCAGGTATGGATAAACATCGTGAATTTAAAAAAATCCTACGTCTAAACTATTAAGGTATCTTGATTAATTTCTTTAGGTATGGGTTTAAAATATTTTACCCTATATGCTGTTCCCGTAAAAGGAGCGCTGACACTTCTACCCTATATAGAAGATACAGTGGTATATTAGGATGGGTAGGATAAGGATAGGCTTACATTTTCACCAACAAAGTGTTTTTGTATTTTGGTTTCTACTACTAAATGAGAATGAGAGAGAGAGAGAAATGATTGGAGTGAGCTGAACGGATAACGTAAACGCGACTGGTTGTGGGCTCGATTCCCACTCGAGGAAATGAAATATTTATTTAAAATTAATATTTCCATTTCTTCGTTCTGGTGTTGAGGCAAAGAGCAGTGTTGAGTCCCGCCACTTAACACGCAATACTTCCAGAATTCGGCAGAAAATGGGGAACGTAGTGTCTTAACACTAAGTTCCTTATACTACTGGTACTGCTGTGTGCGGGTCACAGCGTAAGACTGATTTAATTCAAAATTTATTTTATTTTATTTTTTAACAGCTATTGAAGTTTTGGCTACTTCCGAGATACATATATGGAACGCAAAAGTTATTAAACCTAAAAAAGGCGGTAAAAATGACTTTGTTCCCACAAACTGCCGTCTAATAAATATATTACCTTCTCTTGGTATTTTTTTGAGAAAATCATTTACACTAGACTCCTTGCTGTTTGTGAACATCGTCTTATGAATGAACAGTTTGGTTTTCGCTTTAAGGACTCATGCGTTCAGCAGTTACCACGAGTGTCTAACCTCACACACATATTATAGACCTCAGACAATCTACTGGAATGTTTTTATTAGATATTGAGAACGCTTTCGATACCATCTGGCACGATATACTTTTGCATAAATAGGTCAAGCATGATATTCCTTTAGATTTAATGAAGCTAATTAAATGTTATCTTACAAATAGTACTTTTTTCATCAGGAAATGATCTTTTAGTTATATTGTACATATTATATTATATTACATGTAGTATTGTTTGTATAAGAATATGTATGTTTATAGGTATTTAGTTATAAATATATGTAGTTGTATGTAGTTGTAAATATATGTGTATTTGTGTATTGTATATGATTTTATGTATTTTTGTATATATCATAAGTATATTATATGTTTACTTAGTATTATCTTTTTTTGTTATATGCACTTAACGTTATTCCACTCTTCTGTTTTTATATTCTATGTCCTTTGTTTTGGAAGGTTGCCTGTAAGAGATTGCTTGAAGCAATAAGGCCGCCTTTGTATACTTGTTTGTATTTATTTCTTTTCTGTGTTTTTTTTGTGCAATAAAGTATAAACTAAACTACCCGCCATGAGGCCAGTCCTGGCGCAGGATCACATGCAATAACAACGACAGGTTAAGAGTTCGATTAGAAAATAAAATATTCAATATTTTCATTCCCTCACTCTGGTAAAGAGGTAAAATGTGGTGTTGAGTTCCGCCACTCTAATTATAAATTGATTAAATTGGGCGAAATAATTTTACTCCAGTAGTATATAATTTTTTAGGCGCACTAGAACAGCATCTCACGTTCACCGGGTTACTTTTTGGTTTGATCTAAAGAGATTAACCTATAAAGATAGAAAAAAATATTATTTTCATTTTCCCGGTATGGTATAATAAGACATATCGTAGTGTTGAGTAGCATCGCTTAATTTAACATATCGTATTTATGCACGAATTCGATCAAATAAGCGTTAAACGCTAAGACTGTTATTTCGCTTTTGTCTCAAGACACTATCTTTCGGAAAAGCGCTTCGTTGTTTCTGTCTGCTTTACAGAATTTATCCCAAGATAAAGCGTAAAAAAATGCGTCTATATTAATACGTATATATTAATATTAACATGCTAATATCAGGAACTACTGGTTCGAATAATTGAAAAATTGTTTTCGTGTTTATGTAAAAAAAGTTACCACGGAGGCGAAGTCGCAGATAAAAGCTAATATTTTTATATAACACAAATGTTATTCTAGTTCTTTGGTAAATCAAAAGCAAAAAGTAACCTGGTAAATCAAATTTGGCGTCGAGTAACCAATAAAAGAGACATAATACTGTTCTCTGGTTTCACGGCATAAATAGTTGTGACTAATGGCTACCCGATAGCTTTGTGAGTATAAAGTTCCTTGCCGGTATCCGTGTTAATAAATTGAATGTTTTAACTGTAAAATATGAAGGCCTGCATTGCGGTGCGTCAGCTAATATACATTGAAGTACTATTCGTATTTATTATTATGAAATATTAAAATTTTACAGAAAAAATGTATTTGTTTCCGCTTTAAAATCTACTTTAAGAGTAGTCGCAGGGGCACAAGCGAGCGACTATAAGTGCGACATGGATAGGAAAGGGGAACCTGGGAAACTAGTGTTAAGATACTTTTGTTTGACAATTTCCGAATTCTAGAAATTCAGTGCGTGTCGAGTGATGAAACTCAGAAACTCAACGCCACGTATTGCTTGGTTACCAGAGTGAGGAGATAAAAGTACTAAATCTTTGATTCCCACGAGTTGGAAATGAGCCACAACCTGTCGAAGTTACAGTTACATGTTTGTGCTATTGCACCACGACTGGCCTCAATCATATATCATATATAATATGAGAAGCTATTAATAAAAATTTGCAAAATACGCACGGAAGTAGCATGCTGACTGTGTGACTATCCTCTGCGACAGCCTATAAATATTATTTTGCCATTCTCAAAAGTAATCTGTCAATATACAACCCTTAGTAGGCATACTACTAGCCTAGGACGATAACGACCCTTTAGGGTACATAAATTTATTTAGCAGCTTTTGGGCATGTCGATTACATTAATATGAATTTAATATATTTCAAAGACTTTTCACAATGTGATAAAAGTAAATAGTTTATAGTAAATAAGTTTCTATCATTATAATAACGAAACCGGTCAAATGCGAGATGGATTCGCATACCGAATGTTCCGTACCAACAGAAAGTCTTAACTTAAATTTGCAGACGTATGCATTCATTTTGGATGAAATGAACTACAATTATGAGTTTGTATTGATTTTATTCTATAAAATGTCAGTAATTTTGGACTTTTAGATTTGTTTGCTATATATGTACCTACTGTAAGTTCTCACTTCTTAAAAATATATAATTACAGGTCTACGGTAAGTACCCTATAGGTATTGATTACGCGGCAAACTTCATAAAAAATGCAGTAATAACGATACAGCCACACGTTGTTGGTAAAGCCACACATTGTTCCGCTGTGTTACGGTTGTAGGTTCAATTTCCACTAGAAGAAACTAATTATTTTCATTTCTTCGCTTTGGTAAGAAGATAAATGACGGCGTTAAGATTGCCACTCAACACGCAAAGTCTCAAAAAATGGACAGTTAGTGGTAAACGGAGTTTCTTATCAAAATAACCTATTTATGCTTAGTTTGACATACATCAATAGATTAGATAGATAAATAGGTAATGTAATATCGTATTAACTATATGTTATAACCAACGATATACTGCATTGCGATCTCTAGTCATGTTAATTCAACACGACGCTATAAATAGTAATAAAATCGGCTTCACGGTACCGATACCGGTACACAGAAGGGCAGGCGGAGAAAATCCAGTGTTAAGGCGCCGAACTCTGGAGATATTACTTGTTGAGTGACGGAACCTAACGCTTCGTAAATCTATTAAACATTTCATTTTCTCGAGTGGAAACCGAACTTCACACATTTGTGCCCTTTGTTTTAGTTCACTGTGTATCCCCCATATAGCAATATAGGTGAGGGAACGAGTAGGTTTAAAGAACATTCACAACACAGATTTTTACTAAATTACATTCCCCTAAGTAGGAATCGAATCCACTCGAACTCAACACAACGTCTACTCGTTGTCCTTCTGCGCCACGATGGCCTTAATATATCTCATTTAGCGAATATAATAACATTTACTTACATATATTTAAATAATACTCCAAGACGTAACAAAAAGAGGAAAATGTTTTCAGTAAGGAAACATAGTAACATATGTTCCGCTTAGTGAACGCTACGTGAAGGGAAACTAGAGCGGTATGGGAGTGCTTATGGTGATTTATTTATAGAAAGAGATTCCTATCGATGTTTTGGGTAACGTGGAAAATTATGTTCTGTAACTTTAAATAAGGCAATTTTTTTATAGTTAAATGATTAAGATCGTCGTGGCACAGTGGCATTATATCTGACTTTCTGACTTTAAACGCGACGGTTGTGGGTTCCATTTTCACATATATAAATAGTGGGTTTATAAATTATTTTCATTTGCTCGCTTTGGTAATGGTTCTATAAGAGAAATCTTTTTCATACATCACATTTTTTATCATATTAGCTTATTTCTTTACTTATTAAATTTAAAAAATATTTTTACTTCTAAATTATCTTCACCTTTACGCTGTATTCCACATGGAAAAGCAAGCAGAGCATGGAAAGGCTAATGTCAAAACAGTTCGTTCTTCAATATCCACCCGAATTCGAGATATTGCATATTTAGTGACGGGACTCTTACCCGCGTCTGTTACTATAATTAGTGAGAATCGAACTCACAATCATCGTGATTACAATCAGACGCTGCCCCACTGCGCTCCGATGGCCTCTAAGTCCACTAAGACCATTTTAACTTATATTTTAGTTATATTGACTTACCATTTATTTACCATTTATGTAGATATTTTAAACAAATTATTTTGTGTCTATACCTCAAAGCTTAAGATCATTTGAATGTCCGGGACGAATGTATGGAATCTCGAAATATCAGTCCGCTTTGCATAACTCCTTGGTTATGTACGGACTTCAGTCTTGTTTGTGAGGCTTTGAGATTTTAGATTATGACAAAGAAATATATATAAGCTACATTTTATCTAAGAATTTGCCTTTTGCTACAATAACCTAGCTTTGTTGGTTTAATAACCCTCATATGAGGAAATTATTATATTTCAATTATTTAATTTTCCTGGTAGATAACGCGGCGTTGGGCTCCGTCACACAACGTCTCGAACATTTATCGATGTGTGGACAATGAAATCAGAAGAGTCTTAAAACTCATTTGTCTCTGTCTTTCTAACAAAAAACTTTTAAAATGTACTAAGTCGTTAGTAGAATAGATTCGATTTTACTTACAAAATACTTTGTTTATTTACCTTTAAAGCTGTTTTTTTCATCTAATAAATTATTATAACAATTATTTTCGTATCTAAATTATTTAACATATAAGAATTATTAATAACCCATTCAATCTACAATGATATACATATAAGTACAGTTGGCTAGCCATCTATTAGTCTTAGTCAGACATCAAACCTACAATGCATTCAAACAGTCCATTAAATAAAAAAGATTTAGAAATCTAAAACAAGAATTTTAGAATTTACAAAGCAAAATTGCGACTACTAGTTGCATTACGTGTCGCGGTGTTTATAATTTCCGTACCGTAAAAATGCAACCTCTCCAAGCTGGAATACATAAGCTATGTAGAGCGGAAACAGTTTAAGCTCAAATATCAAACAAGCTCACACCGCACTTATGAAGTATGGAGGAATTTTGTCATGCGTTATTACGAAGGTTTCTTGTATAAAAATTTTAATTAGTCTATATTGTAAATTGAAATTAATCATGATTAAAAACTGTAGTAGATTTGAAATTGTAATTTTTTTATTTAATATTTAAGCAATTAATTGGCTTTCCATTGTCTTACATCCTAAAATACTTACATATGAATTAATAAATAAGTAAATGAATGAAAAAGTGAACTAGTAGTGACTATTCATTCAGAATAGTGTAAAAATATATCAACTTTTTTTCTACTTCTATTAGAAAGAAATGTGAAATAAGTATTAATTGCGGATAAACTTTGAAATGCCGACTTAATTTAAACTTATATAAAATTACATTCTCTGTGCTTTTATACGATACAGGCAATGTGAACTTTTTTATCACACTTCTTGCTTGACCCTCCTCTTTCCGTGACAGATTTACTGTATTGATAAACTAATGGATTTATGTTTTTTTTTATAATATTATAATATTATTTTCGGATGTAATAAAATCATTTAAGGGATTTTTTTTATTAGATTGGAATATTTATTTTTGTAATATAAACAAGGGATCTGATATTTAAAAAAAACTAAGAAAAGATGGAATGCAAGATCAGTGTAAATGGTAAGATATTAAGTGAACAAGTGAATGAAGTGATACATTTGGGAACTATTTTCAGTAGAGATGGAAGATACGAGATGGATGTGGAAAGGCGTATTGCTGCCGATAATAGCCGGTAGCTGCATTGATGAGACGGCGAAACGTCAGCACAGCTGCACCTTTGGTCGTACTCTACTGACAATTGGTACCGATGCTGTTACACGGCAGCGAAACGTGAGTATTACAGAAGTAGAATGAAAGAAAGATGAATGCTGTGGAGATGCGATCTCTTCGAACTATATACGGAATCAGCAAATAAAGATATACACAAAATATTTTTAAACATTTTTAAAGTGTTTTCGTTTGGCTAGAGAGAAACTATTTTTTAAATTTCTCTCTTGCCAAACGATAATTCTTAGTAATTATCTTTGGGTAGCGGAAATTTGTAAAAATCTCCCTACAGAGATGCTAACAACATAAATAAGTTGTAACAAGCGTATAAAAATTTCGACGTAGCTTGGCGAGAACGCATGGCTTAGTGGTCAGAGCGCCTGGTCGATTTCCAGGAAGCGCGGGTTCGAGTTCCGCTGCGTTCAAATTTTTATACGTTTTCTAAATAAGTATTATACACAAAATACCAGGTACTTGCGAGGATGTCACGGTGAGAATAAAGAAGAACGTGCGCAGATGGCTTGGGCACGTCGAACGAATGAAAGAGGTACATACCGTAACATTTGGCGTTCTGGTTGCTCTGACTACCCCGCTAGGGATACTTTACGTTGAAGTTAAGGAATGAGAAAGAAAGATAATATCAGTATACTCAGTATTCTTCACGCAGAAACCCGCATATAGATAGCATTCTAAGCTGCTGTAACTTACTCGTAGTGTCTTGCACTTCGTTAATCAATTTTCGCTCTTGTTCGAGACAGCGTGTTGCGTAGCTGAGGTCAATGCTACGGTCTGTATTCTTAGCAGAAAAAAAAACCCTGGAGTGGAAATCTGACTTATAAAAGTCAAAGGTGATTAAAGGCTAACTATGGCTGTACGTACCACAGCGCTGCGACGACCCCCATAAAATATATGAAATACAAAAATCTGTTCTTTCTTCTTGATGTATTAGATCATCCACATTATAAAGACGTTGCACGGCACGCCGCACGTGACCAGAAATCTAACGAGACAAGTAACAACAACGTTGAACATAAGCAACTCAAATTCTTCGTGAGGCTCGATTAATGTAAGTAGTCAAAAATGATTTTTTTGTTATAATAACATATAGAATGTTCAACAGTTGGTATTTTTTTAACAAAGAATATGATGTAGTGGTTTAGGCAAGCCGAGAGTATTAGCGCCGAATGAAATTACCTCAGTTGACCTTTGAGAACATAGTATTGATGATACTGAAGAAGGTCACGTAAGAAAGATAAAAACCCACTTTGTGGCATGACAGTGGACGAGGAGAAAGAAGTATACAAAAATTTGTTTTAAAAATTATATGTATCTCGCTCGGAATAAAGTGAGAGGATGTAAAAAAAACGGCTTACCTGCATATTGAAGGGTGAAGATAATTTTATAAAGGATTATTCCATTCTTTATTGTTCTGATTAAACTGACATATGTTTTAGCTAAACAAACACAAGAAAAAACTATATGTATAAAATAAAGAACTAGATAACTTACATAAATAATTTGCACATAACTTTATTATGTAATAAAATATACGCGGGGAACAAAGTGTCTTAACACCAAGTTCTGTCTGTATATATGTTATATATTCCAACAATATTGTACGTGTCAAACTGATAACCTCCTTTTTTGAAGTCGGTTAAATATCAACTCAAACGATGTCACAAAATTAACACTGGTATCTTTATACCTGAAGATAAGAACTGAATTAAATCATTATTTGCTCGATATATAATAGGTATATCCAATATATGTAAATATAAGTGAGAATGTTTGTATGTACGAGTACATTATATACATGTCATGTATTTTTTAGGAAAATCCCCTCCGGACCGATTTTGCTTAATGATGTGCACGGAACCGTCAACGACATTTGAATATCTTATCAAATTTCAGTTTTTAAGGGTTCCTCACATTGAATTTGGAGCAATAACTAACCTTTACTCATTTTTTTCATGAAAATGTTTAATGTATGTTATAAATAATGAATATATTTTATAAAAATAAAATGATAAACGAAACGTATTATATAATTTATAAGACAGTACCAATGTAGTGGTATGTATGTGAATGAAAAAATCATTTAGCGGAGCGTTCATTATTATAATATAAATAGTTAATTAATGTAATTTATAAAAATTTGGCATTACGTTCCGCTACCTAACACTTTATGTGAAAATGAAACAAACAAATATTTTTTATGTTATTTTAGCCATACGCTTACGCCTATTCCTAGCGTGGTAGCTAGAGAACGGAACGGTCTCTGCATATCTCTCTCGCCTTGTGCCCCATCATCAACTTTTTTATACATCATCTCGGAGGTCCTCAAGACTCCAATATATCCTTTTAAAAGTCAACCTATGCTACCACCTGACTCTCTTACGACGTACTTGCATTTTAAATTCAATTCTATATTCATACATACATACATGTAGATCATACTGGAGATTATTGAATAAGATCTGGTGAATGGTGTGTCAATCATATTGTGCAGTGCGCTCGTCGTCTTGAAATTGATTAGATTGTAATTAAACTGGAACATGACAACGTCTGTACGTCTGCACCGAATTGTACGACTTAAAAACGATTTTATAGATTATCTTGGTGTTCTATGTCCTGTATTGAGATATAAAAATAATAATATAATTAATAAAACAAAATAATAAAGCTTATCTAGATCTCTCCTTTTTACGTTATCCTACCGGACCTTCCCACTCTGTTATCTCATTGGTCAATCTTTGCTACAAGTTCAGCCCATTTCCTTATTAATGCTGAAGCATGTTCTAAAGCGTCAACAAATTTTGTTATACTACGTATCTTTGTGTAATTTTTTTTTAATTTCCCTAATTTTCAACATGCGTAGTTATACTGTTCTTAATAAGCTAAACTAAACTCTTTGCCCGCAACTTTAATAGTGTCACTTTGTGATATATGATGGAAAACGTAGTTTTTTCTCGTTGTCGTTGAAATTTCAAGAAATCCTGTCTTTCTGCTCTCCCACACTCCCAAAGTCACATATACGTAAAATTGAAAATTTTCACTGTCTGCGTTGTCCACCAGTCACTTGATAACTAAAAAGTTGTATAATGTGTATAAAAATAATATTTACTGCGAACTACATGGACTGTCTTCCTGTGAATCATTATAAAATACGATACAAAAATTATAACATTCCTATTTTCCGCAAATTTTCTGGATAAGTCACCAAATTTTTCCCCTTTTCGTTCGTGTTGATTGAGTGATAGTATCAAAAATTTCCAATACGCAACAACTTACTATTTGCAAATTTGCAAAAAAAAGGTCTTTGAAAACCTTTTTAAAAAGATCTTATCTGTATATTGCTATTTTAACATTCGAGAATCCAGATTAATTGCGTATAGTGTTATATTTTTAGAAACTCGACGTCTCCAACATTTTACAGTAATCCATAATCACAGGTAATATCTTGCCCTTTGTGTGGTCAACCTAAGAATTCCAAAGTATCTAGGAGTGGGTCCCAGCAGTGGGAGTGAGTGGTGGAAACATATTATTTTTCGCTGTTTAGAATCCTGACCGCACAGTACGGACACGCTGTCCATATTTTAGGTTAAAGTTTATTTCCTCTTCGCATCGCATTTTTCTTGTCTAAGCTCCTTATTCTGTTTCAATTGACACTCAATTGTACCCATCAGGATGCCTGTGAGTGTTTTCAATTGTTTGCTACAGTTGAATAACTTTGTTTATGAAGTCATTATTACTTACTGTCGTGCCCGATTTCTTAAATTACTATAAAATAATAAAGAAGAAGAGGCCAGTCATAGCACGGAGGCAGAAAGTTGTGGGTTCGATTTCCATTCGAGGAAATAAATTATTTTTTTTTATATCTTCGCTCTGGTGTCAACGGCGTTGAGTTCCGCCACTTAATACGCAATACCTTCAGAATTCAGAAGAAAGTTGAGAGCGCAGTATCTAAACACTAGGGTCCCTCTGCCTACCCTGCCACTTACGTGCTGCAGCATGAAGCTGTAAAATAAAATTAAAAAGTAAGAAAACAAAAAAAAATTGTGCAATAAAATGTTTTATATTTTTGATTTAAAGTTAGATAGACTTCTAATATGCAATTTTTTAATAGTGCCTCCAAGTGAAAAGTCTACAAATTATATGCATATAGAGATTGCGTTGCAGCATTATAATAATGTTAATAAAAATTTTAATATAGCGAAATTTGAACGCGGCTCCTAAAAACAATCCCAGTACTCTAACCGCTAAACCATAAGTTCCTATTAAGAATTTCCGCATGTTTCCTTGGTTTCCATGAGGGGCACGGTCAAATCAAAATTTTAAACGTTTTATAAAATAATTGTAAAAAATATGACAGAAAAAATAATAAATATTGCTTTGTTTCCATCTATATATTACATCTAAATAAAAACATCAACTCGTGTGAAGAGAAAAGATCTCCAGCAGTCCAACAGACTTAAATGTAGGCTCAAAATGGCACCTTAAAGTGCACACTAATGCTCGCTTTCACTAATATTTTAAAGTAAAGGTTTTTAAATATAATTTTACTTATTTTCATAATTATTAAAATCGCTATGATTTAATTTATTTGAAACGTTGTGTTCTAATTAAATATATTACTAATCACTTATATTAGCGGTCGGTCGATTCACATGATTTCAACTGAGGTTTTGTTTTTATATATTTTGACATGAGGTCGTCGTGGCGCAGGCGCACAAGGATGCGACTGTATACACGATGATTGTAGGTTCGATTGTCACTTGACGGAATAAGCTATTTAATATTTTAATTTTCTCACTTAAATGTACTGATATAGTGGCGCAGCGGGCCAGTATCAAACTCTAAACACACAACGTGTTCGATCTTTATCGATTCCATCTCTCCGGGGCAGTTGTTCAAGTAAAACACAAAGTTCTCCACGCACCGTCAAATTTTCAAGATATTGTGTGCGGAGTGGAGTAATTTATCTCCGCGTTTTGGCTCGCAACCTGTGCGAGAAAATTAGGATTTTCAATTTCATAGGAAAAAATCTTTTATATTTATAAAGATTTTTTTCCTAATGTGTGAATCATAATGTGTAGTTGATTTCGTACAAAATAAGTGCACACTAGTTTCTCAACTATTATAAGATACTCAAATAGATCAATACCGAGAGATCCCGATCAAAGAATACTGAATTTGACCCGAATCCCTCGTAGGGCGAATCTGACTCGCACTTGACTGGTTACTTCCAGATATATTTCTTAAACTTATCCATAGAATATAACATATCACAATATTCATCGGTTCGTATCAATGCCAGTACAACAAAGCTCAGTAATTTGCACCTAGTCTTCGTCAATTAGACCAACGCTTGACCGGTTAGTTGATCCCTTTGATCAACGTTCTGTTCTAAATACTCCCCATACTAAGATATTCCGTGAATGGTATTTAATTAAAGTGTGTTCCTATTATGTCGTTTGGATCGCAATTTTATTTAGACAACTTATTTTTAATAAAGGATTTCTTGAAATCCTGACCGACATGTTTTAATGAATCTTACTTTACACTTTGTACATCCATACCTCAGAAATAATGTGTATAATGAACATAGGCGGTCGCGCAGAGGCACAATCGTCAACTGAAATCGCGTAGATCGTGAGTTCGATTCCCAGTCGGGGAAATGATAATATAATATTTTTATTTGTTCGCTTTGATAAGCGAGGTGTTGAGTTCTGCCGCTCAACAGGCAAGGCCTCGAGAATTTGACGGTAAGTGAGGAACGGAAGTGTTATAGCATTAGGTTCTTATTATGTACTCTGCTAAGTGCAGAATACAGCGTGAAGCTGAAAAAACTTCAAAATGAAATTTGAATATGTATTATAACTATTGCATTCAGTTGGAAAATCCACAGCACCAGAAGGGTCGTGTGGAATATTATTTATCCCACGACTTAAATATTACTCTGTAAGAAAATTGCAATCTTAATGCCAAATTAAAAAGTTCGAATGACTCTTTAAGCGCTTTAGATATAAAATCGTAGTAATTATCGGTGCACTTTGTTGCTAGAGCCACTTAAACGAAGTCAATGAAAGCACATTAAATGAAGATAAAATAATTTTTTCTGTACTTTTAAGATTTTTTCCGAGCAGAGTAGGCGGAGGGAACCTAGTGTTAAGTAAAATGAAATAAAAATTTTCAAGTAAAAAATTGCATACCAGACCTTGAAATATTCAATAGAATTAGGTCGTAATAAAAAGGTAAAAATATATTTCTCGGAAATGTTTTCGTTATTATAAAATCTGCAACGTCTAGACGTTCATATTGTCTTTGAACATTAATATGTATTTATAATTAAATATTAATAGAGGATTAAAAACGCGATGGTTGTGGGTTCAAATTCCTTTGAGGTAAATGTATTATTTTTATTTTCTCATTCTGATATCAAGATAAAGTAAGGCGTAAGCTTCACCACTTGGCACGCAATTTCTTAAAAATTGGCAGAAAGTGGGGAATAGAGTTGTCTTATGACTAGGTTCCCTCTCCCGAAACCATAGTGTCAAGACTCCTCGTTCCTTATTTTTGCTTTTTTGCTTTTGTGGAAATCGAAGCCAAAGCATCGCGTCTTTACATGGTTCATACTATAGATATTTATTTTTGCCATATATGAAAATTAAATCTACAATCCCCTACATATCTGTATAAGAGACAAGTAGCGAAACACACTGCAATGCTGTATCTTATAAACCTCAATTTACACAAAAAATATATGAAAAAATGGATTATTTTCAACTTTATCCAACACCACTATTTCACAGTTAATGTAGCGCCGGGCGAGTGATAAATGTATTGTGAGAATAATAAACACGAAACAGGTGGTCGGTGGAGATTTCATGATATATACTGCTACGCTGCTACGCGCTACGCGGAATGCTACGCTGCCGTTGGAATTTAAGTTTTTTATATTTGTTATATGAACATTTTGAATGTAATGTAAATTAAAAAATTAGGTAAATAATAAAATTTATGGATGTTGGTTATCGTGGCGGTGTATCCCGCATGAAGCAGGGTAGGCAGAGGGAGTCTAGTGTCAAGACGCTCCGCTCCCCACTTTCCGCTGAATTCTTGACGTATTGCGTGTTGAGCTCGCATCCAAAGCGAAGAAATGAAAATATTAAATATAAAATGTCCTCGAATGTGAATCTAACCCACAACCTCTCGCGCTTACAGTCACACGCTTATGCCCCTCCGCCACGGCTTCCACCGGCTTCCGCGGCTTCAAATAAAAATAATATATCCGAAAAAGAATTTAAATGCGCATTTAGAACACGAAGGAATATTCCGACTGAAATATGATATAAACTCGTGACGTGACAGTTTGTTTCTGTTAGTTGTTTATCTTGTTAATGCCATTCCTTTGTCATTTCTGGACGATCTGATTTCCTTTATTATGCCATAATTTATGGTGGATTGGCGACACGTCTTTGTTTCGTTCGCGTATATAAATATTAGGAGTGTGCACAACAGCTCACTTTTGTAAACGAGAACAAACGATATGTTCAGTTTAAAGAACATGTTCAGTTTTACGTTCAGTTCTCTTTACATGTTCAGTATTAGGGCGTCGTGGCAGAGGTAAATTTCGCCGATAACTCGGGCAAATTCTAAACTATAAGACCCTAGTTCAAGCCCGGATGTTTTAAGTCCATTTTTTTTAATATATAATTTATATCTAAATATAAGTTTCAAAAGACATAATTAAAAAAATCGATCGTCTATTATCTGCGTACTATATATTAAAAGTAAAGAAGGTCAATTAAGGCGTAGCATATTAATAATATAAAATCTTTATTTATAGAATAAAACTCAAATTAAAATTAAATTACAATTAACAATTAATATAGGCTACTAATAAAATGGACACACATAAACATAGTTGTGGATTCGATCCCCATTCGAGGGAATGAATTGTTATTTATTAATATTTTTATTTTACACGCAATGTTTTAAAAAATTCGAAGTGTCTTAACACTTGGTTCAATTTGCTTACCCTGCTGTATGTGGGTTAGAGCGTAAAGCTTATTAGCAACATATTCACAGCGGTAATTTTATGTTCTGCAATATTGATATTCATATTTGCCCTCTTCATGGCATTTTTTTAAAGAAAAATAAATCTAAACTTATTAAATCTAAAATAAGACTACACTAACGTAAAACTAACACTTATTTACACTTAGGTAATTAAATATAAACAAATAAAAGTAAAAGAAAGTGAAAAAAAGAACAAAAACTTCTAACAGCGTCCTTCTAATTAATACATACAATACGTCATTAACCATTAAAAGTGAAATCCATAATAACACTTAAATTTATTTTGTTCTTGAATAATAATAAGAATTTTGGAATTACCAATCAAAAAATCTAACGTTTTAAGTGTAACAAATGTAAGTACGCATTACTATTATAGTTCTTATCAAATGGTATTAGAGCATAATTTGTAATGTAAAAAATATTCACCAATTACGACTTACTATCCTCGCTACCAAAGGATTCCAAATTCGAATTAAGAGTGCGTATGAGCGAGATGTCGCTATACCTCTCTCTTGTGACGCGAATGATCGCAGTCGAACGGAACGATTGTTTAAAGAGTTAATCATAAAGAACGCGACAAAAAATGAACGCAAAGTTGTTCTGAAATTGAACGGATCAAATATTCTTTTTAGAGATCAGTTCTTTTGTTCAGTTATATAATAAAACGAACACCTCTAATGAATATAGTTCTTAAAGACTTAGTTTGTCAACAGCATTATTTTTCGACTCAATTTGTCAACAGCATTATTTTTGTATAAAAAACGATTTTTATAAAAAATTGATTGACAACGAATTAATTATTAAAAAAAAAGTGATCATAAATCAAAAACATCACATATGATGAACAGTATGAGTGAAAGTACTATTATAGTATATGTACCTATATAAAAACTTGGTAAAACGTTATTTACCTCCTTACTTCCAGCAGGTCCATATCGCGATGGGCAATTTAATTCACGACAAAGTTACGTCGTAACAAGCTGGAATAATGAAAGATTTCTCGCCTCGTCGCACTGCGGACCGCAGTTTTGTACGAAACTTGTAAAAAGGGTCTTAGGGAAATATCATTTTGTTATACTTCTTATTATATTGTACTATGATTATACTCTTGAATTATTGTTTTTATCGGTCTTTATTTTTTTCAAAGGCCTTTTTACTACAGTTTTTGTTTAATGCAATCTTAAATATAACTTGTTTACCATAAAGTATAAAAAAGTTTTGTGAGCATGACAATATTTATTTAGAAAACGTATAAAAATTTGAACGCAGCGGGACTCGAACCCGCGCCTCCTGGAAACCGACCAGGATGACAATATTACTACAAAATAAATGTTTTATACCTATCGATATATGAATATTGTGATTAAAATGATATGATTAGATCACGTAATTAATTTAGATGACAAAATAAATAATATAATATAAATAAATAAATAATATAATAATAAATTAATTTAGATGACAAAATAAGTATAGAGTAAGTGAATTATTATTTCTAGTTACTGCAAAAAAATAACAATTTACCTCAATTATTTATATAGTTTTCTGTATTAAATTATAATGAACGTAAGTTATCCATTATTCAAATTAAACTCTTCCTCACTGCTACTGGGTCAAACCCTCTTGTGCGGTCACATTAGAGGGTTTACACCCTTTGGTTCAGTTCCAAAGTTCATCATTGATAGGCTCTACTGATATTGACATATCGTTTATCTCAATTTCTATACACGTTGGATGATGTATGTGATGTAATTAATACCCAAAACTCGTATAATAGAGGTTTTATATGAGTTGTGGTGATCTCCGGAATAAGATTTTTATTATTTTATAAATAAGTGAGAAAAATATTTGTATTTGAGGCCATCATAGAGGCACAGGATCTGACTGACAACGCGACGGTTGTAGGTTCGATTCTGTTCAGTTTGGCAATTCAGCACGCAAGGCCTCCATAATTCGGCGGAAAATGGAAAACGGAGTGTCATAACAATCAAGTAGCGTGTCAAGTAAAGAGTTAATTAAGTTAAACTCGCCTATGTAAGAGTTGTCCATAACTGTAATATGTTGATTATTGAACTGAACTCTTGTTCCTAAGGATGCATCTGTCGGTTGTCGACCACACTTAATGTATTTGACATTTTCAGGGTTCATCCAAGAAGAATCGATTTTTTTAGAAATATAATAATTACTTGTCTGTATCGTTGGTTAGCACTAAGTGAACTGGATCAATAATGATACCGAATATTAATCAATATCATAATATTTAAGTTTTTTTCTAAAATATTCCTTATGAAAACGAATAAATAGTAGACGATGCGACTTAAAATCGATTGAAATGCATTATAGTCTATTGCAATATGAAAACTGCATAAAAAGTAAAAGATTGACTCAGCACAAAAATCGGGTACTCTTGCCATTACAACACAAACTTACTAAATAGCACAATTTTATTTGTAAGAAGAAAAATCAATATTATGTTTTATTTTGTGATAATTTAAATCTCACATGCAAAACACA
>JAAIXJ010000566.1:0-81156 GCA_013403705.1 Heliconius hermathena
GTACCAGGATGATCCTATTCTAGGCCGGGATCACACAGCCAAAATTATCTTGCTGTGTGAGGAATACAGCGTGAAGCTGATTTATAATTAAATAGCATTTTGTTACTTGTAAATAATTTGCATCATTAAAATAAAAAAATATTTGATATTCCTTTTTTCACACTGTATCTCGCACAAAGTAAGGAGGCAGAAGAATGGGAATCTAGTATTAAGACATTTCCATTCCCCACCTTTCGCCGAATTCTGGAGGTACTGCAATTTTAGTTTTGCGGAACTCATCGCCGCATTTGGCCTTGTTATCAGAGTGACGAACTGAAAATATAAAATATTTTCTATACTCAAGTGGCAATTGCACCCACTAATTGTCCCGTTTACAGTTTTTACTCTGTGCAACAACTGGCGAATTTGAGATAACGGGTATAAATTAATGTTAATTTATCGAAAAAAAAAATTTCAAATTACTCCTTCTTTTACATAACACATATACAAAATAATGATAATTCAGTGACAATAATTTAATTCGATCCATATATAATATTATCATAATTTATGATCTTATCACGTAAAATTATCGTCCGTATATCGACTTTACAGTCAAACTTAGTTTATGTTAGTAAAATTTATATTTATATAAGATAAAATAATAGTTTTAAAGTTATTTAAAAAGTATAGCAGCCTCACGTGACACAGTACATCTCGTTCTATTTTCTAAGACATGCCTGGAGTCAGCCAAGGGGAAGCTCCATGATGTTTCATGAATATCTGAGTACTGTTTTAAGCTCACCATACTATTCGCTCCTTGCCTAATACATTTATGTAGGTTATATATATTATTATATGAATTATTGAATACAGTGTTTAAATATCTATATTTTAAAAAATATATTATAATAGATTAGATTAGATATAGAGTAAGATTGATCCCCAGTCAGTCAGGCTTAACTATTTAATGTTTTCATTTGCTCCTTTTGGTAACAAGACAAAGCGCAGCGTTCAGTTTCGCGCGTTTCCATTAGTAGCATAGCCTGCTATTTGTAGGATTGTTACCTAAAAAATAAACGTTTACTTTTTTCTTTTATCTCTATATATAATAAGACAGTAAAAATATTTTGTCTGTATATTTAGTAATTTTGACTGAAATGGATAGTGTCCCTCTATTCTTAAAAAGAATAATAGAAAGCAAAAATATTTTTTTTGAATTTCTTGTCTGTCTGTCTGCCGATATGTATGTCCACATTTTTCTCTGAAAGTACTGAATCAATTTACTTAAAAGTTTCACAAATTGCTTTGTTTTAACTCAACTTAACTACTAAAGTTTGTTTCATCAAAATCGGTTCATTAAAAAAAAGTAATCGTCATTTGAATGAACTCAAGGCATTAGTTTGCCTGCGGATGTTATATAGCAATCACGCTAGTAAGATTCCTGGCTAAAGAATGACATTCGAAACATCTTGGTTATATGACTGTTGATAAAAATATATATTTTTGAAGCACTATTATACAATATTTTATACAACAAAGTTAACAAAATTGAATTGTCACTGGAGATTACCTTCATAAATCATAACAGTTAAATTTAAGTCGTAATTAATTCAACACATAGATAAAGACCGATTTGATTTTCAAAGAAATATTAAGTAAATACATAGATTCTTCAGTTCGTTCGTTCGTTTGAAATAAATTCATTTATATGAATTTTTATAAATGCCTAAAAACAGCCTTTCTACGTGTACTCTGTAATAACTACATATTTACCAATTGTAACTGATACCTCAAACACCTTTGAAAACATTATTCAATAAATAATGCCTTGGCTCATGATGTGTCTAGTGGTTAGAATCGTTCATAGTTGTGATCGTGAAGAACCCAAAACCTTTTAGAGATTCAGAGGTAACAGTATTAAGAATTCCATATTATGCCATTAGAAGGTATCGCTTTAATAAGATATAATATTTGCCATCAGAAGTTGTTCTTGTGTCAGTTATTTAGATAACTGGAAACTCGACAATATGACATTGTCATAACTCGAAGCTCGTCCGAGGAAAAGCCAAGAGCGCGTCCTATCTTCCTCTCCACTATAACTGCGAACTAGTTATAATAAAAGGAAGAAAGAGTACGGGCACCGCCCCGCCCCTACACCGTGAGTTCCGACCAGACCGTGGCTTTACAGTCATCGTTGAACCCTCCGAGACGTTTGTGTGTGATCTTTCCGAAGGTACTTGTTACGCTTGTTTATATTAAGATTGTATTAGAATGGTGATTCGTGATGTTGATTGATTTGTGAGATCAATATAAGTCGTTGGAACGAACGCACTACCGCAAGGCGGCCGATATGTTAAATAAACGCACGGCACACACCCCACAGTCGTGTCTCGAACCGTAGGCGGACACTACTACATACACCAGAGTTCCAGGACATAAAATAGCACCACACACCCGTATGAGACAGGCGGACACTACTACATACACCGGAGCTGGGACATAAAATAGCACCACACACCTACTAGTCGTATACCAAGTCGTAGAAGTGGTATATAATATGTCAATGACCAACGCCATACAAGCATAGCTTACGTATCGCGAGCGTACTGCGAGACGGCATCAGCCACGACATAGTTAATGTCGCTATAACAGTTCGCATAAGCCCATCACGTCAGCTTCCGCGACGTCAAGCAACATTCAATATCATAATATTGGTCAAAGATCACTTGGATCCACAATATGTGTCGCCCCTACACATATATTGCCTTTATAAGAAATTCGATCCTAAAAGATCGTGCCATCATAGGCTTCGAATTATTATATTATATTTATAATATACTTGGTACGAGTCTTTATGTGCATCATATTTATTAGTACCGTAGTACTTAAGAGTTCGACTCGACCGCTGCCTTCCAGCATCACCACCACCTATATAGACAGAACGACGGTCGCGACACTCGGGACGACAATACACGAACTCGTCTCGATTAATATGGTATTAAAAATATATAGATTGTATTATTTATAATTAACTATGTTATTTATGTGTATTGCCATGCATATTTTATTTTATTTATTTATTTATTTTTAACTTATACCCAAGGTACATACTGTTACACAATTGTACGTTTACCTAATAAGTAATATATTATATGTAACTAATTTAAAAACTGTACAGGAATTAATATGCAATTATTACAATTATTTTACAAAGAATATTATGAATCTTTCAAATTATTAATTTAACATTTAAGGCTGTTTCTGAAAGAATAAATTAAATTATTCACTGACATCAGAACATTTAACAGAGTTTTAGAATTTTGATGAGACGTACATTACATAGGTAAAAAGAACATAATGTTACAAAAATATATACGTGAAATAAATAATTAGCTATATGTATACTTTATAAATATTAAATATCAATGGTCGGATTTTTTAATTTAAAACAATCAAAAATTCTTATAGAAATTACGATAATGTAGTAAAAATTCATATTAGAATAGTACAGATTAAAGTTATAAAAAATCATAATAGAAGTCATTATAATTTTCAATCAATTCTGTTTATTAAATCAATAATCATGTAGTTAAAGCGGGCGAAGCCGCAGGCGGGCCGCTAGTAAAATAAAAATAAAAAAAATATAGAAAAAAAATGATTTTACTACAAAATAATCTGTAAAAATAATTGAAATTATGTATTGAGAAGGCAAATCTATTAAACTAATTTAGCTCATTATCAAATTGTCTAATCCAATTATGCAAGGACATATCTAAAATACCAAGGCTGTTAATATATCACCACTCAATAAACTAATTATTAAGCCAGAGATACGTGAGTTACGATCAAATTATACAAATTAATTAATTAATAATATATGTATATATAGATAAAGTACTATTTATAGCAAACATTGATTATAAGTAAATTACATTAAGAAATTTGGAAGTCGAGGCCAGTCGTGAGGCAGTGGCACAAAGTGTAAAACCGACTGGTTGTGGATTCGATCCCCATTCGAGGAGATGAAATATTTACTTAAATTTATATTTCCATTTTTTCGATCTGGTGTTGAGGCAAAGCGCGGCGTTGAGTCCTCCCACTCAACACGCAATGCCTCCAGAATTCGGCAGAAAGTAGGGAACGCACTAGGTTCCCTTTGCCTACCCTGCTGTATGCGAGATACAACGTGAAGTTGATTTATTTAAATTTGGAAGTAGTAACGTTTAATATACTGGAATCCTATTGCCTATTTTAAATTTCAAAACGAACTTGATTTCATATAATATATAAGTAGATACAGGTAACTGGTATTAACAAACTAATTATATAAATAAATAAATAAAAATAAATTATAAGCTAGGAATGAATCAACGTGTGTGTTTATCAATTTTCCTATATCTATTATTAGGAAGCGCTTATGAGATCTCTTTGATATTATTGTTGGAAGTAAGAAAAAATATATAATATTTTTATTTTGTTTTAGCTGCACGTTGTATTCCACATATAACAGGGTAGGCAGAAGGAACCTAGTTTTTTCATTCCTCCGAGTAGATATTGAACCTAAAACCGTTGCTTTTACAGTCACACGCTTGTTCCCCTGTGCTAGGACGGCCTAAATATAATTTCTTGCAAGAGTGTCTCAAATCTAAGTACTCTGTACGAGTATGCTGTGCTTGAAGATAAAATTTCTGTAAAAAGATGATTTTAGAGACTCACGTGTAGAGTTATTTGTCCTAACGGCATAACGCTGTTACTTTTTATCAGGCGCCACTCCCGAACCAGCTCTTGTCATATTCCAAATAAACTTTTTATTTTCCATTTAAATGCAATTGAAATCGAGTAAAAAGTGAACCCTAGGGACGTTCTAGTAAATTAATCGAAAAGGGGCTCAGCCCTTGTTTTGACTGAACAAATAGAATTAAAAACCTACTCCCTATATTCCAATAATCGCTCTATTTAACAATTCGACCGCCGACTGCCCGTTGGACGATAGTTAAATGTTTCACATAGTGACCAATTATAATTTGAACCCTTTTACGTATGTAATAAAGATTTTATTTGAAAAACAAATAATTTAATAGGATTTGTGTCGTTTTGAGGCTTCGACTCTAGCTTTTTTGGTGTTCAATTAAATCGAACCTATGTCCAATGTATAATAATAACAACAGTCTGATCCTAATTTAACACGAATATATGAAATTCATTATGAGATGATCTTATATTTTAAATTTAAATTCATTAACTAAAGCTATTGAATATCTTTTAAACTATACTAAAGTAATATTCGTCTAAGATAAAATCTTTTATCTTTTTAATACCAGCTTTAATTTAATAATTCTTTATAAATATTTAATAGATAAGAAAAGTTATACCAAAATTCATTATATTTTCAACTTTATTAAAAGCATCAATATACTTTTACCTTATATACAAGATGCTTATTTATTTTTCCACCCTGTACCTTCGATCTCCATGGCAGCGTCGGCTCAGACGAATCTTGCACCCTCTGATGTCCTTATAAATTAACTACGGGCCACTGGCTTCTCAAATCACCAATATCGTTAAGGTGAGCGAAGCTTATAAAATTCTAAATAAAGTAATATGCTTTGCCGTTCGTGCTTATAATGTACGGATAACGTCACTAATGTGACAGGTGTTTACGAAAATATGAGGTATCGATATATGTATACAGGTAGACATTTGCTGGTTTAGTCATTTTGATTATTAGGGGGGAGATTGAGGGTTCGATTATAAATGTGTGATAATCATAAATATTATTGAAATATCTAATTATATATAATTAAAGATGATATTATATTTGAAAGTGTTATAAAATATACAGTTATTTATAAATTTTACTTAGTATATTAAGTATATTTAAAAAGTAATTCAAAATTGAGGAACTCAAAAACTCGAAATTTGTAATGTAATTCTTATAGACTAAAAAAAAGCAAAGCATTTTTTACGAATTCGCTACTATCATATCTATAAATAAAAACAATTTTCAAATTTAATATTAATATTCTTAACACCGAGTCTTATTTTTACATCGTCACTATAAAACAGTATTAAGAAAATGGAAAATTTAACGAAAGTTAGTACACTCAAGTCAAGTTGGACTGAGATCTAAGAAGTTTACCTAAGTACAAAGTATTTGCCAGTACAGCTTCTTAGAAAACCAAATTAAAAGAATAATATTCCTTAAGCTGTATTTATTTGCATAAGTAAGAACTTCTTTCTTTTAAGCTTCATCTTCGCTCATTCGCGCATTCGCTGTATTCCATACACAGCAGAGTAAACAAGGGGAACCTAGTGTTAAGACACTCTATTTCCCATTTCCCATAATAGTTTGTAATATAATACTTGTGGCTTATTTAAATTCAAATCCAAAATGGATAATTATATTTATGTGAAAAAATGTAATATTTACTAATTAACTAAGTACCTACTGCTTCAATAAATACCTACAATATTTTGTTACTAGCGAATATTCTTAGCTTATAAATCAGCTTCACGCTGTATCCCACACACAGCAGGGTAAGCAGAGGAAACCTAATGTTAGGAGACTCCGTTCCCCACTTTCCGCCGAATTTTCGAGTGGGGCTCGAACCGACAACCAGTCGCTTTTACATTCACACTTTGTGCCACTGCGCCACAACCGACGACCGACATTGTTTATTCATTAATTATATTTCTGCACTCTTGTAAGTGTTAGCATCGTTTAGAGCTCCGCCTGGGGCGAAAAGCAAAGACCTGAGTGCAGTAATTTAATGTAGGAAAAAAATTAAGTAACTTTAGTTTTAACTATAAGGAAGAATACTCAAAGCTACATTGTAATACATATTTTATTGTTTTCTTAATATTGCCGTTTATACACATTAACTAATAATAATTGAGGACGGTTGTGGCGCAGGGCCACAAGTACGACTGTAAATGCGGCATGTTGTGGGTTCAATTCCCATTCAAGGAAATGTAGTATTCAATATTTTCATTTTCTCGTTATGGTAACGACAGGCAAGATAATCTCTCAATACGCCTCCAGAATTCGGTGGAAATTGGGGAACGGAAGTGTATTGATGGGAACGGATTGTTTTTGTAACTATAGGTTCACGGGAAGTTCCCTATAGCTTGTGATTACGCGGCGAACTTCTTATTACAAAATGTAGCAAAATCGATGCGTAAGGGCTCGTATTTTTTAAGTACATTGACTTAGAAGCTTGATTTTTCTGTGCTTCACGGGACCACAAATCTATATTAATTTAAGCTCAACACTTCCACGTAATCTGAAGATAAATAGTCTTCACAGATGGACAACATGTGATCAAAAATAAAGTGAGGCTGACGCCGACGAGGAGGAGCACAATCGTGTGACTGTAAATGCGACGGTTGTGGGTTCGATCCCAGTCGGGGGAATATAATGTTATTTAATGATACTTTCATTTCTTCATAATTTCCGGCATTGAGTACCGCCACTCAACACGAAATGCCTCGAAGATTCGGAGGAAAGTGGGGAACGGAGTGTCTTAACACTAGGTTTCTAGCTACCGTCTGCCTGCTTTGTTATGTGCAGGATACTTCGTGAAGCTATACAATATTTTTAACATCGGAAACTAATGAGTTCTAACCACTATATACATTTAATTTAGAGAAAAAACGATTTCATTCTTTTTTTTTCTTTTCTTCTAATTAAGTCTTACGACAAAACTTACTAAAATCAAACCGGTAGCAATTTATCAACATATCTAAATGCAAATTCCGTTATCTCAATGTATAACTTCCTAGCTTAATTGAGCACCAGGAATTCTGGGTTCCACCAGGCGGTCCCCAAGACATACCGCGAAGTGTATTAGAGATGTGCTTTATTACTTGGAAAATGCGACACTTCTTACCCTAGACGGGAGGGTATTTATGACATGCTCTTGATTTATTGCATAACCACCCCAGCATTTTGGCGTTTTGTTGTTTCTTTGTTGAGGGCGTCGAACTTTTAAGTCAGCTATAAGACTGTATACACGACTATTGACGATTAGATCCCGTGGGATTGCTATGTGGATTTCGGTACAAAATGTATTTTTTTTTTCGTTTTTACGTTTGAGTGCATGCGTGTTTAGTGTTGAGTGGCGGAACTCAACGCTGTGCTTTGCCTCGACAGCAGAGCGAAGAAATATTCTAAATTTCATTTTCTCGAGCAGGAATCGAATCCAAAACCTGTCACGTTTACAGTCACACTTTCTGCCCCTGCGTCTATGTTATTTGTGATATTATATAAATTACAAAGAAAGGTTGGTTACAACTAGCATATAGAATCACTTTCCATCATTTATCTCCAAAAATTTAAATAACTTATGATCCAAAGACTGTAAATTAATTTAAAAACGACTTGAAACTAATCTAAAATTACCATAAAAGTTATTTTCAATGATAGACAATATTTTATAAACGAAATAGACAAATATTTAAATATCACGAAACAGAACACGAATCAGTATGGAGCTCCAACTCAATGCTAGTTGCGAAACGCACGCAACAAATTCACAAACTCACAGTAACAGACAGCTATAGCACAGATGTAGAAATTGTTTCGAATTCAAATTTAGCTGGCGTTTAGCTACTCCGCGATTTACAATTCCCCGTGCGTTCACAGGCCATTATTCACAATTCGTACTATGAATGAGTAGAAACAGCGGAAGTCTCTGTAAATCATTCAAATTACAGCGGTGACAACTATTGCTTGCCATATTTTATTACAGTTTCCTATTTCTTTAATATAAATCATTTTGTTTTTAATAAAGAAGCTGAGCTGGGTTTTTGACAGAAAATATAAAGGCTAACCCAGTTCTTAAAATATAATGGATAATATTTTTTGGAAACCTATTGTTAAGATACTTTGTTTCTCAATTTCTACACAATTTCCGAGGTTCCACCTGGTACCTATATTAATATTTTAATATAATATAATATTATTAAATTAAAAGCAAAAAAAACTTTTTTAGAGAAAGCTTTTACTTAAACGCTCTATATATATATATATATATATATATATATATATATATATATATATATATATATATAATCATAAAACCTTGTCAACAAATTAAATAAAAGCTTTTAAAATAACATAAAGCAAATTAAAATTCAAATCCAAGCAATTTTCTTTCTAAATATTCTTAGAATAAAATCTCAGAATATTCCAAGTTGCATTGAAGCAGCTGATTAAAGTCTTCATCCTTTTGTGTGCAAAGAAGTTTTTCCTGCATGCTAATTAGTCTTTGTACGATAGATGTTGTATAATAAAATCTTACAATTTACTCACATTTCATAATTATATTTTTATTCAGCTTCACGCTGTATCCCGCTCTCTGCTAGGACAAAGATAACCTAGTTATAAGACATTCCTTTCTCCACTTCCCTCCTAATGTTCAAGGCATTGCGTGTGGAGTGGCAAGACTCAACGCGGGTAACTATGAAGTAATGAAAGTACGTACGTAATTAATAAATAATAATTCATTCTCCTGAGTGAGAATCAAATCCATAACCCTCGCATTTACAATCACACGCTTGTGCCTCTCCGCAACAATAAAACTTGACTAAATTTCCTAAAGATTAATATAATAATCGTTTATATCAATCTTTTTTAATTAACATATTTAAACACTAACAGTGTCCGCGTCTCCTTTTACGCATATCATCTATCTTTGTATCTATACTATAAATAATAAAAGTGTAAAAAAATGTTTGTCTGTTTGTCTATGGTTATAATTGGTTTGGACTTCTACATATAATGTAGAATCGTACCACAACATGATAAGCATTTTATATATGTAGATACTAGCGGCCCATACTTCGCCCGCAAACCACCTATAATTACTTTATTATATATTCAATCATTTTGTGGGACTCGAGCATAGACTCGTTTACGGTGGCAACCATGGGCTTGCCACCGTAAGCAGAGAGTTGAATTATTTTAATTTTACATGTGCATATGACTATAAACGTGATAGTCACATGCTTGTGCCACTGCGCCACAACGAGTCTCAAAAATATAAATATATAAAGTTTTTTTGCGATACACATATATGTATATTACCAACTTATGGAAAATATTTTTGTTTTTATTGAATTGTAAGTTCTCACTCGTTACCAAATTTCATGATTTTAAGTCAAAGGGAAGTAATCTGTAAAATTTATTACGCGGCGAATTTCATACAAAATAACAAAAACGAAGCTACGCTCTTATCTTTTGATTGCTTTGACTTAAAAAAAATCTGTCCTTCAAGGGACTTTTGACTTGGGTATTTGATATTAATTCCAGGTCGCGACAAACGAACAAACTGTTATACAGACAGATAGCAAAGTGATCCTAAAAAGGTTAATAAAATAGTAATATTTTATTTCTGATTATAAGATTAGAAGTAGATGATAGTAGACTTTACACTAACACCACATTAGTATTTATAAGTACATGCGAGGTTGCACTCGTGCAAAGCCGGAGTGAGTCGCTTGCAACACACAAGACATTTGACAAAATAATACTATAGAACATCTTTTTTATATTGCATTTTAAAATAGCTAATAACTTCTAATATATTAATTTAAAATATATCCAGTAAAAGGCACAGGGACACAAAATGTGACTGTGAAATAAACGCACCAGGTTGTGGGTTCGATTGTCACTCGAGAAAATGAAATATTTAATATTTTCATTTCTTTGCTCTGGTATGGCGGCGTTGAGTTCCTCCACTCAACAGTCAACACACGATGCCCCCGGAATCGGCGAAAAATAGGGGACGGAGTGTACTAACACTAGGCTCCCCCTGCCTTCTGTTATTTTATGAAATTATGATCAACCGTAAACGGACATGATATCTACTGCATTAAGTTTTTTTTTTTAAATAGTTTTGTAAAGCCTTTAATTTTTTTGTATCAAAATGGTTTTTGTAGGTTATTCTTGGAAGATGAAGACATTTGCTATCATTGACTTTTATTTAGAACTTATGAAGGAGAACAATTTTGTCACTTGTAATTTTTGCATAGCTTTACGCAACGGACGCACAGAAGTCTTTAGTTTTGCGTCATTTTTTATCGTTTATCCACTCCAATTGATCGTATCGTAATGTAATATAGCCTATAGCCTCGACAAATGAACGGTAGTTCAACACAAAACTAATTATTCAATTTAAATCAATACTTTCTGAGATTACCGTGTTAAATAAACAATATCTTTAGCTTTATAAATTAAATTTTAGAAGTTGTGGAAAAAGAATACCAAATAAAAAAAGGTCAAGGAGAGTGCTTTTTACGTAGAACAATTTATTTTAATTTTTCATTATATGCCATAAAGTTTAGCTGGATGGCTGGGATTCCACATTAGCCCCCATTAGAGAAAGTACTAGTCATGTTCACCAACTTTTCCTAAAGCGTTGTATTAATATGTCTTATAGATTAGGGCCGCTAGTATTTCACATTAGGTATTCGAACCTTTAAAATAAATTACAGCCTATATATAGCCGAAGACTAACAGCTATGCAACAAAAAAGCTTCCTTTAAATCCGTCCAGAACAACAGACAGACAAGAATTCCAAAAATCATATTTTTATCTTTTGTTACTTGTACTAGGTCCCTCAGAAGTACTTTTTTGTTTATATTCAATGCATTGATTTTAACCCATTTACATTTTTATTATATATACAGAGACATAGATATAGATTACCTATCCCACTTAAAGAGAAATATCACAGGAGAACAAAAAGTAAACTCATTTTAACTAATACTAATATCTGCAAACGAAAAGTTTCAAACCGAACTTAAATCACGCTGTCAAAGTTTTCCAGTTAAATTTCTATAAATACCACTTCCATCTATTATTACAAGTAGGTCTCAAAATTAATTTCCTTATACTTTTAAAATTATAGTTAGAACTTTTGAACGATTGTAAAAAAACAAGCTATAATTTTTAATTTTAATAAACTATATGAACAATATATGCTTTCAAAACTGCTCACACTGATACCCATTCACAGTATTTAACCATTTTCATTTTTCAGCTCCAGTAACTTAAGAATCAAGATGCAAGTCAATCAAGGCAATGTATTCCTATAACAAGCAATGTCTCGAACTGGGCAAAGAGTGGAAAACGGACAGTCTTAAAATTACGTTCTCTCTGCTTTCCATATTTTATGCTGAATATAAAATAAATCTATTAAATTATTATAACGATGACGTATCTGAATCAGATCGATATAATTTGGTAATTAATTCAAAACACAGTTTTTTTAGTGGTTTCAAATAAATTGCCTTTTAAGGCTGTACACTACTATATCCCGTATTTAGCAGGCTAGACAGAGGGAACCTAGTGCTTAGACACTTTGTTCCCCATTTTTAAATTCTCAAAGCATTATACAAGTGGTTGAACTCACGCCTCATTACCAGAGCAAGGAAATGGAAGTATTACATATTTCATTCGCCTGGTGGAAATTGAACAAACAACTTTCGCATTTTACATTTATACACGCCAACGACGGCTATACATTTTGAAAAAAAATAATAACCAATCGTCGAAATACAATTTTGCCATTTTATTATATCAGGCACAAGATATATATATTGTTAGCGTACTCGTGTAAAAGAGGGTAGATTTAGGTGGAAAATAATTATAAAAGCAGTGGAATTGTGTCAATCGGGGGCACTTGCTTGTAAGTGACGGCCCCTATTGGAAGGAAACTAGTGTGAAGTATTGTTAGTAGGTGATACATATCACTTATTGCAATTACATAGTATCTCTTTCAAAATAGTTTAGAATCATATAGACTATATGTGTTTTTAACGTGTTTTTTTTAAAAACGTTACCCGCTTCCGATTTCTAACAATATATATATCTCACGTGAACTGCTCTGAATAAAAATTCAAAAGAAAATAAAGTTATATTCATATTTTCATAATCAGTTTTGGAAGTGAAAGCCTTCGGTACTAAATTAAAACGCAAAATATACCAGATTTTCGATATTTTATATTTTTCAATTTATTCAATTTAAAAAAACTTTTAATATACCTAGTTATTTCAATTTATATTTATTCAGATAGTGATATGACGCCTATTGTGACGCAGCGGCACATTTTTTGACTGTATATGCAAATATTTAATAATTTGGCAAAACCAGGGGACCGGTGTTTCTTAATACTGTGTTCCCTTTGCCGACCCTGCTGTATGCGGGATACAACGTGTAACTTAAACACAAAATATTACTTCTATAGATTTATATTGAGCAAGAAATTTAAAAAATATAGAAGCTTCAAGTGTATTTATAACAAAAAGCCATAAAACCCACAATTCTAACGGTTCTCATTTCCTCAGATTATCAAAAATGCACCCTTAACTCACAAACCTAATTTTCAATTTGTATTACAAAATATATGTCAAAGCTGTCACGCGATATTTTGAAGAGGCACAGATTTTCTGCAAAGGGTGAAATAATCAATGTAGGGGGTCAAGGTTGCGATGTGAAGTACAAACATAGACGAGGCTTATACACTATTCATATCTAAATGAAGTTGAATTTTATAGTAAAATAGGGAGAGTAGGTTTCTGGTAATGGGATATAAAATTAGACTCCAAAACTCAGTTTATATATATATTGAAGCCAGTCGTGGAGCAGAGGCACAAAGTGTGACTGTAAAACCGACTGGTTGTGGGTTCGATCCTCATTTATATTTCTATTTCTTCGCACTCAATGCCCAATGGTTCCAGAATTCGGCAGAAGGTGGAGAACGGAGAGTCTTAACACTACGTTCTCTCTGCCTACCCTGCTGTGTGCGGGATACAGCGAGAAGCTGTAAAAAAACTCAGTTTATCTATTCGAGAATTTTCAAATGCCAAAAAAAATCAGAATTTTTTTTTACATATAAATATATGCAGTGTTGGTACCGACGCTGTTATACGGCAGCGAAACGACGGTATTACAGAAGAAGAATAAAAGAAAGATGAATGCCATGGAGATGTGATCTCTTCGTAGGATATGCGGAGTCAGCTTAGCTGATCGAATCCGCAATGAAGAGATAGATACACAGAATGCCAGGAACTTGCGAGGATATAATCATCACGTGAGAATGAAGAAGAACGCGCTCAGCTGGTTTAGACACGTCGAATGAATGAGTGATGAAAGAATGGCAAAAAAGATTTATGACGGAAAAGTGAGTGGTAAGAGAGATAGGGGGAGACCTCAGTTGACCTTCGAAAACACTATCAACGATACTGGAGGAAGGTCACGTAAAAAGCATGAGGACCCCCCGCAGGACATCTATGAAGAGGTTGGTGACAGCGGACAAGGCGAAAGAGGTATGTAGAGACCGTAGCGTTTGGCGCCCCCTTCTCTCTCACTACCCCTAGGGATAAAACGTGATGTTCAGTTAAATTAAGTTACATGAATGGTAGAATAACTGAATTAGATTTCAATTTAAACTATTATAAACAAGTCCTTCCGATAAGGTTATATTAAACATATTTTTATAGACATTTTATATTATTGTCATTGAGAACCTATAATAGCAATAATATATATCACATTTACATTGAAATTAAAAGTTATTGTATATAAAAAAATATAATTCACATTAAAAGATGAGTAGAGATAACAAACGACAAAAGAGGGAAGCGTTAGAAATGAAATGAACTGGGCTAGCTCGATCCACCCCACATGAACGCACCACTGCGCCTAGCTTTGCAATTAAATAGGTCGCGAGCT
This sequence comes from Heliconius hermathena, assembly GCA_013403705.1. Lineage (NCBI taxonomy): Eukaryota > Metazoa > Arthropoda > Insecta > Lepidoptera > Nymphalidae > Heliconius > Heliconius hermathena. Next base: position 14,721 of record JAAIXJ010000566.1, read on the forward strand.
GTTTGAATAGACACTGCTAGATAACTAGGCAGTTACGACGCTCTTTAAGTCTGCTTCTATTTAAATATTCATTTAGAAGGCATTTCATATTAAATAGGACATAACTAAGTAGGTGTTATATTGAAAGAAGTAATGAGAAAATTGAGTAAAAGCTAAATGAAAAGTTAAACTAAACAGATTGGGGTAAGAGATATTAAAAAAGGATCCTATATAATTAACATATTGCTACTTTGACTAATGAGAAGAGAATAGGTTTTTTAAATTTACTGTGATTACAGATGTAATAAACAAGCTCAGTTACAATATAAACGATAAAATCAAGAGAAGAATTGTAGTTAATGTTAAATGTATGTAATTTATTAAAAATATTTATGAAGAAAAAAAAAATTCTTAAGTTTTATTATATTTTTTAATTTTCATTTTTCTTTTTTTAGTTAATAAAGTATAAGAATCTAAAAGAAAATAACGTTAAGCGTAAGACGGCCAGCACTAAGGATGAAAGAGGTTATCTTAATCCAGCTTACATGAACGCACTCTTAGGTCGTGCTTTACCGTGAAGTAGGTCGCTACGTTGATATACATATATACTCTACATACAATGTGCGATAACAAGTGTGGTCAGCTATAAATTAAAGAATATATACCTATTATTATTAATTTAATTTCAATTTAGTTCTGACATATTTCTACTATTATCACATATCATCATACAGTAATTATCACATATTAAAAGCTAATCTTTTTCTAGATTAGAAAGACAAAACATTTTAAGATTCTAAATTTAGTGATAGAAATAATAGAATAAGGCACACATTGATAGAATAAATTTATGGTAATCTACATATTATATACTTCTATTTTAACTGAATTTTTATGTTTTGATTAAAAAAATCCAAAAATCTTACAAAATTTTGACATAAATATATTTAAAAAGATATTGTTCATAACCTATTCTTTGTCTTTAATACACTATTTAAATGCATTATACCTCAGCTCAAACTTACATAAGTAATGTAAGTTTATTCTTTCTTTTTTTTTCTTTTTTAGCTTCACGCTATATTCCGCACACAGCAGGGTAGGCAGAGGGAACCTAGTGTTAAGACACTCCGTTCCCCACTTTCTGTCATTTTCTGGTGGCATTGCGTGTTGACTGGCGGAACTCAACGCCGCGTTTTCCCCTCGACATCAGAGCGAAGAAATGAAAATATAAATGTAAATAAATATTTCATCTCCTCGAGTGAGGAGCGAACCCACAACCAGTCGATTTACAGGCGTTCGTGCCCCTGTACCACGACTGTCCTCAAAGCCTTATTCTTTCTTATATGAAAATAATAATTTTAATGAAAATGAACGTTTTTATTAGCTTACTTTTTTTTCTTAGATACAATTTTAATCATTATTTGGAATTATTTTATTACGAATTTTGATGTCATATCCCATGGATCTGATTTTTATTACGATACAGAAGTCAGTAATAAAATCTCAACACTTCTAATTTCGAATAGAGGTGAAATATTTAGCTTTGAATTTTAGTATGTTACAGTAGATCTTTAAAGCTATTGAAAAGGAAAAAACAATAAAATTAAAATATATTGCGTTTTATATACAATGACTTAGAAAATCAAAAAATACAAACAGAAAATCCAAACAACACAACAATCCAAACAAGGAAAAGGTACTAATGGAAAAAGGCAAAAGTTACACTGTGGTTTTATCTTAATAACCTTATATAAATAAAGTGAAGTTATATGAGCTCCTTGAATTGATAGATTTATAGTATTGATTGTTAAGCTGTCCTTACTTTGAATGCAATTCTAACCTTTCACAGACTAACTTATACAAAAAAATTGTTTTTCAACGCAGTATCCATCTTTCCATATATAAAAAGTTAGTTAGCTTAGAGGCCAGTCGTCGTTGTAGGTCGTGGGTTCTATTCCCACTCGAGGAAATGAAATATTTAATATTTTCCTTTCTTCGCTCTGGTGTTGATATCAATAAATGTAGGGAACGCGAGGGTCTTAATGTGAATGGAGTGTCTTAACACCAGGTTCCAGGTTCCGGAATGTGATCTATACTGCATAAAACAAAAAAAAATCTATTATTTTTTTTTTGTTTCACGCTGTATCCGTCACATTCCGGAACCTAGAACCTGGTATTAAGACACTCCATTCACATTAACATCTATGTAATCTTTATTTTTTATATTACAATTTACTTAGAATATCCTACTTAAAATGGCTATTGCCAATCTTAAATTCTTTCAAGACATTATAGGATTTTCCTTTAAGTATTTTGCGTCCATTCCGTAAATACTTCAGAGGATTAAAGTATAAAGATTTAAAGTTGCATAATGAAAGTTAAGAGAATAATTTAAATTTTAAAGTAAATTTTAGTCTACTTGCATGTTTTATCTAAAGAATCTGTAAAGAGCAATGCTATGTAACTTTTGGCACACATTAAACCGTAGCTCAATTTTAATAAATAGTCTCAACTAAAAATCTTAATATTTTATTGTGCAAGACATGTAACAAGATAATATGTAAAGTGCACCTTACTTATAATATTTGAGTATTTAAGATTTAGACCATGATTAGTAAGTTACTAAGTGTAAGAGAAACATTTTGCGGAAAGTAAAAAAGAAAGAAAAAATCTACTCATAATAAATGCATCTCACATACAGGCTGCTCTTTGTAGTTTTATTTCACTAATATTCTTCCCTAGAATAGTCCTGGGGTGTATTGTCATCGCACAGCGTCTGTCATTCTCATGTCGTGACACATGACAGGCGGCGACAAGTTCCAATCGGCTTTGACTTAAAAAAGTCAATACTGTTTCTAGTTTCAATCTAATGTGGGTAAGCTATGATGTCGACATAGTTCTGTTAATTGAATGATACAACGCATATTTTTGAAATAATCTAATTAATAATAAATATATGACGTTTAAAATGTTATAACCGTACATGCGTAACCTTAAAATCTTGGAATATTCCACATTTTTTTCATTATCACCACGCACATGAATCTCCATTACTCCTTCACGCGATCTTGACCAAATCTTCGGTCTTTTTGGTGGGCGGTCTACCCACTGAACGTTAAATATTAAAAATTCCACCTCAACAGCCAATGGTTTGGGTCGGTTTCGATAATAATATACAAACAAGTAAAATTTCTTCAAAATATATATTACACCAATCAAAAATATTACATTCAATCGAACAAGCATGATAATAATAATCAAAATTATAAATAACATTTAACCTTCACCACATTAGAAAGCGTCCATTTTGACGGACAATACATATTTTCCCCTAATCGATTTGCGACAATAGCATTTTAAATCGTACGCTAAACACGTGTCAAACGTCGTGACATCGCTTTTAACATATAAACGAGAATTGTAATAAAATAACAGTTAGATATGAAATAGACTGGGGAGACACAATGGCCTATGACTGTGCTATACGCGTGACGAACCCGCGCACCCTGTATATCATTTCAAAGGCGGAGTGTCCAATGACGTAAAAAATAGAATTAAGCGCATCCAGAGTTATTGTAGCGTGAATCATTGGAATATTGTTGAGCTCTTGTTAGTGTCACTCCCGTTGATCCGTTTTCACGTTTGATCGCATCGTTCTAATCGTATTCGTTACGGATTTATATTTTTCTATTTCTATTTTGATGGAATCTACTAGTATCTACATGTAAATATATGGAAGAAATATATTCAACTTTTATTTGTTATTTCATTTGTGTTTTCGTTAATTTGGAACTTTTATAGTCAAAATATAGGATTGCGTATATATTAAAATGTATTGTAATTGCCAATTTCAATAGTAACAAAGTTTATTTTAGGTGTGCTTTATGTTTATTGTAGTGGTTGAATAGGTTTATTATACTATTTGTAATTTTGGTATTTATATTGGTAACATAGCAAATTTAATTTATAATTTTACAAAGCGTCAGCATTTTATGTATTTGTACATCATACAATCGTTCAAATACATAAAATTAGTAAAAATGGTATTGTAAAACGTTAAAGTCAAATCTAAGTTCTGCAACTAAACACATTATAGCATATTAAAATACCTTTTTTTTCCTAATTTTTAAATAACAACAATAAAATGAAAATAGTTATTGAGTTGACCAAATCAAAGGCCTTATGTAAGCGGTTTTACGCTTGAGATCGTGTCCCTGTCGACGCATTCAATATAAGTTTGCGTGCAAGTCCACTGGAACAAGTTCTGCATATTCATGAGGTAAGGCGGCAGAGGAGTCACGACGGAACTCACTGCTTAACTAATTACTTTATAACTGTCAACATACTTTTAATTTTATTTAATGAATCCTGATCATTAGAATTATGATAATGTTATGATAGATACCTACTAATATTGCGCTTTTCAAAATTTGTTAATGCTTCACTTAATATCAACTTCACGCTGTATCCCGCACACAGCAGAGGTAAGCAGAGAGAACCAAGTGTTAAGACACTCCGTTCTCCACTTTTCACCGAAAACGGCAAACTCAATGCCGCGCTTTGCCTCCATACCAGACACCACCACCTCGACACCACCAAATGCTTATAAATAATTCATGTATTTTTTTATTTTTATTTTCTAAACGTAAAATTCTTCTGTCTCGTGGTGACAATGTAACAACTGTCAGACAATGCACAGACGACATACCTGTATGTAGGTTCCTTGGGGAATAAGGGAGTGTAGGGGAGCACGAAGAAAGGTTTTCTTGAAATATCTACGAAAATGAGAAGAAACTGTGTTTTACGTATACGTACGTTTACTATAGTAAAACACAGTAAGTAAATCTTGTATAATAGTAAATAAAGACTAATTTACAAGTAACATCTTATACATTATATATACAAAAAGGCAACTTTCGAAGAAACATTTAACATTATTTCTTATTTATTATTAATTTACAATATTATTCGAAAGTTACTTTTATTGATTTTAAATGTATGTGGAAAACGCATTTCATACATATACTCGTACATTTAAAATTATAAACCAGTCGATTTTACAGTCACACTTTGTGCCCCTGTGCCACAACTGGCCTGGTCGTGGGTTCAGTCCTCACTGGAGGAAATGAAATATTTATTTTTAATTTATAAAAAATTATTTCATCGCTCTAGTGTTGAGGCCAACGCGGCGTTGAGTTCCGCGGAAAGTGGGGAACGCAATATCTTGACACTAAGTTCCCTCTGCCTACCTTGTGGAGTTGCGGGATACAGCGTGAAACTGAAATAAACCCAATTAAGCACAACAAGATATTTTTCTTAGTAAACAAAAACTTTATGTTTGGAGTAGTATGGAATTATGTTTTCATTAGAAAATAAATAATATAGTGTGCTATTATTACACAAATCAATATCATACATATGTATGTATAGCAAATCGAGCCTTGTATTGTATTCTCTAGAATATACGACGAGCTTTAAATTAATTAACAAAGTCTACGTCAACGTAGCTGGCATTCAAACGAAACATACTTCAAGGATATTACAAAGAGAATAATAAAACAACGTTACATAAAATATTCCTTTACACGAGCCATTTATATGTCTTTTGGATTTATTAATATAATTTTGTAGCAAGTCAACATGTTTGTTTAATCCTGAAGGCACAATATAATATCATATCAATAATGTTAAAAAAAGTTTATTATAAGTGATTATATAAGTGATAAATTAACATATTTCTTCGTTTGGTTTACTGTTTTTCATTTCTTCGCTGTGGTGTTGGGGCAAAACGCGGCGTTGAGTTCCGCCACTCAACACGCAATGCCTCCAGAACTCGGCGGAAAGCGAGGAACGGAGTGACTTAACACTAGGTTCTCTCTGCCTACCATACTGTGTGCGGGATACAGATATATACTATATATCTGTATATATACAGATACTCAAACCTGGTCGGTTTCCAGGAGGCGCGGATTCGAGTCCCGCTACGTTCAAGTTTTTATACGTTTTATAAATAAGTATCATACTCTTATATGCCTGTGCCTAATAGAATTAAATGAAAAAATATTTAAAAATATGTATATTTAAAATTTAAAAACGACTTAATATTAAGATGGACGTAAACTCTGGAACGTTGAAATGATTTCGTTTTAATAAGACTATTGCAACTCTAAATAAGCCAGCCATGCGAGCAAACTCTTAGCGTTTCCGTTTATTTATCAGCGCGGACGGCGTCCTGCCGTTTTTCCATTTGGAAGATTCTTGAATTCAACACTCCGGTGAGTTTTACTCTTTACTGTAAACACAAAATGCAGACAAAACATCTTTTTTTATTTAAATTGAATCGAGTTTAAAGAAATGTAGATGTTTATAAATGTTATAGCGGAAAGTAGTAGTGCAGGGGCACAAAGTATAACCAAAACGCGACTGGTTTCTGTTCCCACTCGAGGAAAATAATTTATTGCATGCCCACTTTTATTGGCTCCGTAGACATTTTCACGTGGTAAGTAGGGTATGGCTGAATCAATTCGTAATATTATTTTGTTACGGCGACCGTTTTGAGTAAACAACAATATAGATTATATGTTCATAAGTCATTGTCATCAGATATAAAGCTGTATTCCAAATTTCAGCTCAATCGGACACTGGAAAGTGATTATAATTGAATTTGATTCCACATACACAAACACACATTCAAACATATAGGATTATATACATACCTGTATTAGTATAATAATAAAAAAATTGTCGAAAAATTTCTTCTGGTCATCGCATATTATTTGTATTTTTAAACATTAATCTATTGATTTATTAATATTTTTTTGAATATGTTATAAATATATTAAATTTATATAAAAATTCTAAGATCTAAAATTAAAATAATAATATTCTTTGTTATAATTAAGTACCAATATTTCACACAACTTGCGTTCAGCTATAAATTTTAAAGTTGGTATGAAAACGTGTAAATTGTAATACCGTGTATAAGATCTGGCACCCGCTTCCCCCAAGAAAATTTGCAATTTCAACTCCTTCGTGTTAAGCTTGTATGTAGGCTACGAGCACTTGTGCTTCGCATAATTCTCCAGCTACATTTATTAGATTAAATTTTGTATCTAAATTATTTTATCTTTTTTTTAGCTTCACGCTGTATCCCGCACACAGCAGGGTAGGCAGAGGGAATCTAGTGTTAATATTCTCCGTTCCCCACCTTCCGCCGAGTTCTGGAGGCACTGCGTGTTGAGTGGCTCTGGTGTCACCAGACAGAAGAAAATATAAATGTAAATAAATATCCTGGAGTGGGGATCGAACCCACAACCAGTCGATTTTGCAGTCACATTTTATGCTTCTGCGCCACGACTGGCCTTAGTCATTTATCACAGCATAGAAAAGATACAAATAAATATAAATACTAGATAGCACCATAAAACATATAAAGATAAATGTTTGAACGTATGAACAATCAATATCAAGTGATGCTACATGAGATCTCTTCAATAGTTACGAATGTATTTTTTTTAAACTTCACATTGTATCTCATCTATAGTAGGCAGGCAGAGTGAACCTAGTGTTAATACACTCCGTTCCTCACTTCTCCAGAGCGAAGGAATGAAAAAATTTATGAAGAATAATACATTACCTAGACTGCGAATCAAATCCACAACCGTTACGTTTACAGTACGACGTTTGTCTCACTACACCGGCCGGCCGCAACGGCCGCAACGGCCTCAAGAAATGAATGCAATTATCTATTAAAATGTCAATCTCTTATCTTACTGTGTAACATATAAATAATAAAAAAAACTATTATTTTTCTTTTAAGACTACTCTAACTGTTTTTTTCAAAAGTATAAATATATCTAAAATAAATGTAAACTACAAAAATATTTATTCAAATCAGAATGTTAAATATGGTGCAAAATAGGGCCGTAACATCAATATAAAAGTGAAAATAAACATTCTTACACTGACGTATGTATTCTATTTTGAATGGCTTTATGCTCCATTTCCTCGAATATTCCATTTTATTCAATAATTCACGAAAATACTCATAAGAACTTTTCTTTTACATTGAAATAGAAAGATCTCATCAATCTATTTATCAATTTACTAGCACACGTTGCTCTTTCGTTATTTTGCGTATATGTATACATATGAGTAGAAGCGGTAAAGCCACAAAAGAATTTATAAAATAAAAAAAATACAGTAAGTAAATATTGTATTTTTCCATAGTATGCTAGGAAGAACCTTGATGTAAGTATAGTATAATAATAGCATGTCTAACTTTTCTAGGTGTAATAATGTGCCAGCTACCAAAATTTTACATTTTACAAGATAAAATGCTTTTACATTTTATATGTTTGAGGCCAGTCATGACGCTGAGGCACTAGCGTGCGATTAAACGAGACAGATTGTGGGTTCGATTCCCACTCGAGAACAAGAAATATTTTATATTTTCATTTCCTCGCTCTTGCAACGAGACAAAGCGCGGCGTTAAGTTCCGCCACTCAAAAAGCAATGCCTCCAGAATTAAGCAGGAGGTAGGTGACGGCAGAAGGTGAGTATTATGTACGTCACATAAATAAAACACTGAGTTCACAACAAAAAATTTATTTGGTAAGTAGTGTAAATAAATCAAACACCTCGAGGCTTTTACAGAACTTATATTTCTTCCAGAGTTAAATATTATTAAGCTTGTACAATATCTATCTTAAATTCTAATACAATATGTTATTCTAGAGATCCTCTTTATTCTTCCGCTTCAAGTCTAAAAGTAGATATATCTCGAATTTTCCGACCACATCAAGCGCCATTTTATTAATGTTCTCTGATGACAGTTCTATATTAGTTATTTTCAAACATCTTTTTATTAAACAAAGAGGTTGATTTACATTTTTATAATAAATTATGCGAATATTAAAACTAATAAATATAAAATCATTACAGTAGATTGAAATGAACTAAACTTGTCATACATCATTTCAGCTCACCCACTTGAATTCACTGTGTAACTTACAGCCCAAGATCCCAGGGCCCCCGGACCTACGTAATTTGTGCAAAGCTGAATTTTGAAGATTAATAGTCTAATATGTATTTAAGATGGTATGCATACTTACCTACTTAAAAGTGTGGCCCTTTCAGAGGTAGTGCCAACTCAATGTACACGCTGATCTATGTTAAAATAAAAACGCTCGTATTTAAATATGATTTTAAGAATAATTTAAAATGAATATATTATGGTTTTAGGAGTCTATTAACAAAGCAAATAAGTACCTTCTATCATAACGATCATTGACAATGCAGTAATATATACAATTTTATATATGACAGTGAGCAACGGAAGTATACTTAATTAGAAAACGTATAAAAATTTGAACGTTGCGGGATTCGAACCCGCGCCTCCTGGAAACCGACCGACTTAGTGGTCAGAGATCCTGGTCGGTTTCCAGGAGGCGCGGGTTCGAATCCCGCTAAGTTCAAATTTTTATACGTTTTCTAATTAAGTATTTTTCTTTTCTAAGTGTGGAATAACACTTTAAAAATGTTCAAAAAAAGCAACGGATATATCTTAATAGAAACACAGTGTCTTGACACCAGATTCCCAGGTTCCCTCTGCCTACCCTGCGATGTGCAGGATACAGAGTGACGTTAAAAAAAATATGTACTAAAGAAATTCTCCTCATTTATATAATTTGTAAGTGGTTAAAGAAAAAATGACGAAGATATTTAACTTTTCGTCTATTCGGATAATAGTCTATTATACGAAGTTTTCCTCTTGTTACTCAAATCGTGTCAAGGATTCATATATAAAAGCCTACGCCACTCGTCCTCGATATTTCTGATCAGATTTCAATAAATCAATATGTTTCGTATTAACCTGAATTTTAAGAAACGAAATGGAGATGGGTCATATATACGCCATCTAATTTTAAAAATGTATATATTATCACTACATGATAAAAATATATAAAATAAAAGTTGGAAACGGAGTGTGAGATGTTGCGTGTTGGCGGAACTCAACGCCGCCCTTCGCCTCGACACCAGAGCGAAGAAATGAAAATATAAATAAATGTAAATAAATATTTCATTTCCTCGAGTGGGAATCGAACCCACAACCAGTCGATTTTACAGTCACACTTTGTGCCCCCGCGCCACGACTGGCCTCAATAAAGATTGATAATATATTTTTTTATATAAAAAAAACAGTAATAAACTCCCTACCCATATATTTAGTCCCAATCATTTCTAAACCATCTCAGCGAGAAAAGAGGGAGCGGCTGGCACATTCGTATCCATTACCGTCTTCAAATTAAATCTGCGTGCCGTGCCGAATGCACACTTGATTTACTAATGGATTGCACTAACTTGAATTGATATGGGCAATGTAAGCAAATAGCTAAATATTTTTTTTTTCTTAATTTGTTTTTCTCTTTTTATCCGTTTATGCAACGTGACGAATTTATGAAAAACTTTCTTTTTATCCATTTTTGAGGCCATTCGTGACGCAGGGACATAAAGTAAGACCGACTGGTTGTAGATTCGATCTCCCACTCGAGGAGAACTTACTTAAATTTATATTTCCATTTCTTCGCTTTGATATTGTGGGGAACGGAGTGTCTTAACACTAGGTACTCTCTGCTTACCCTGCTGTGTGCAGGATACAGCGTAAAGCTGATTTTTTTTCTTTTTATCTATGCACTTGTGACGAGAGAAATTATAAATTAATTGGTATGGACAGGAGGAGCGTCAACTTTACTCTGTGCTATTTATTTTTTTACAAGCTTTTATTTACTTTCACTTGTCTGTTTAGGTTTATAGTCTATATAAGAGAATACAGAGAAAACCTACCGCTCACGTTCAAATAAACATAAGATTAACTCCCCAGAGAACGGAGTGAACCTAGAACAATCGTGTTTTACAGTGATATAGTGTCCCACTTTGGCAATATGCCTTTCTCGATACTTATATAAATAAGTTGCCGAAAAATTTGAACCCAGACCCATCACCTTAAGTCATATAATGATTTATTTATATTTGTACGTTTTCTAAGCTTACCTATCAAAAACATAATATATAACATTAAATTAAAAAAAATAAATGTAATTAAATAGAATGTGAGGCCGTCGTGGCGCAACAGCACAAGCGTGTGGCTGTAACGCAGGGATTGTGGGTTCGGTTCCCACTCGGAGGAATGAATTATTAATTATTTATATTTTTTCGCTCTGGTGCCAAAGAAAAAAGCGCGTTGAGTTCACGCAATATCTCGAAAATCGGCGGAAAGTGGGGAACGTGTCTTAACACTAGGTTACCTCTTCCTGCTACATGCGAGAAACAACGTGAAACTGAAAAAAAATTATAAAATTTGAATAGAATAACAAGGCCGCGTAAACAAGGCCGATCAGCATGTTAAAGCGCTTATTGAAAAGGCTGTCCGTTTCATTATTAAAGTGACTTATCGCAAATTACATTAAAGACTATAGTATTTTATTTCTCATTTTTAGATTTTTAAAGAAACATTTTACTTCAAAAACACCAAAATTTTACGATTAAGAATTTCTCACTCAAAATTTTCTTTTTTTAGCTTCACGCTGTATCCCGCATGTAACCGGAGAGGCGAAGGTAGTCTAGTGTTAAGACACTCCGCTCCCCGCTTTCAACCAAAGTCTGGAGGTATTGCGTCTTGAGCGGCGGAGGTCAACGCTAAGCTTTACTTCGACATCAGAGGGAAAAAATGAAATAATTTAAATTAAAAATTTTGATTATTTCATTTCCTCAAATGGAAATCCAACCCACAACTTGTCAATTTTACAGTCACACGCTTGTGCTATTCTCGAGCCTAAGCTTAAACTAATAAATTAAATATAATTTTATTATTATCTAAATTATTTTTAAATTGACACTACAAAGCACGGACACATTTGATGAATAAAACAAGGGAGAATAGAAACATTATGAAATATAAGCCAACAATGTACATAATCACATATTTGCATAAACACCACCCTATTTCTGTCAGATTTAAACGCGAAGTTAAGTGTTAGGGGATTTAAAATTTCTAAGCGTTTCAGGTATGGAATCAAGTTTAATATTTTATAATCGAACTTCGCGCTGAATTAAATTTGCATGATATTGGATGACGGCTTAGAGCAAAAGTTACAGTTTTGGGAGAACTATGGAGTCCTATTAAAATCGATTGGAATCTTAGTATTAAATATGTAAAGAAATTAAAAATAAATTCATAGTTTATAATATTTTTGGAACTTATTTAATAAATCAAATTATTTTTTTTTATTTATAATACATAAATATACTCTCTGCCTAAGCTTCTGTGTTTTTTTGAAATAAAAAATAAAGTTTTTATTCGCATACAGCAAGGCAGGGAACGTAATGTTAAGGAGACTCCGTTGCCTACTTTCCAACGAATTTTGGAGGCTTTACGTGTCGAGTGCCGGAACGTAACGCCGCGCTTTTTAAATAACTAACAAAAGTCATTTCTCCAAGTGGAAATCGAACCCAAAACCGTCGCATTTACAATCACACGCTTGTGCCACACGACGGCCTCTAGCATATTTTTTTTAAAACACATATATATATGAAACATCACATTTGAAAACATAAAAAAGCTAAATACATAATAATTAAGTATTACAATAGGAACATAAAGTTTCTCGTTAGCGCCATATATCTCGACGAAGTTCAGCTTCCCAGTAAGCTCCGGCCATAGCGGCGCCGACATCGCTTCATAAAATTCGTCACGTTTTTCATAAATGTGCGAAAAGCAATAAACTCACAGCAATATCGGCGTGACTCGACGCTATAGATCGATGTTTGAGATAGAATGCTTACACCTGTAAATTTTCACCTTATTAGTGTCGAGAAAATAGCTTATAATTTTTACCTTAAAGATTAAATAAAGATTAGAGAAAAGATATCAGATAAGACAAAAAAAGTAAAAAGAATATTTTTTATTTTTTTTTGTCTTTTCTATTATTCCTATTTTATTAACCGTTTTCTGTAAGAAAAGGAGGTTATCAATTCGACTGTATTTTTTTACGTCTGTTACCTCAGAACTTTTTACTGGGTGAACCGATTTTGATTATTCTTTTTTTATTTGAAAGCTAATGCTTCTCATGTAGTCTTATTTTAATTAAGTAAAACATACAGGCTTAGAAATTCGATATTGTAGTAAGGTTGTTGTAGCATTAGCTTGACACCGAATCCAAAATTATAAAATGTTTTTTAATTATTTTTGTTTAACAAAATCAAAGTACGTTTTACGTTATATAATTTTTTTTTTAACTTTTTAGTTCGTTGTTTGAAGTCGGTTTTTCTTTTTGTTAAAAAATAATTTATATGGTTTAGTGAAACAAATAAAGATATAGAAAGCTCTCTCCGTTTTTAACCATTGTGTTTTAGAAATACAAATAAGAATTTTTGTATTAGTCCAAATTCCTTCTATTTTCGGTGTATACTAATCAACGTTGCCTGAGTGAGTTGCCGATTCTGTTGCGACGAATTTTAGCCCAAAGTTTAAATGTGACGAGCGGGACAGATATAGTCCCGCTTTTCGTGAATAAAAAATAATAAAAAATAAAGTAATAAAAAAATATTTTTTATGACTTTATTTTTTAAATTACTCACAATCCGAGAGATAAAAATCTGGCTTTCCCGCGGCTCTTTTAATCTGGCAACACTAATATGTATATATCTACCTTTACTATATACATTAGTGTTGTACTATTGAAACCTTAAATTACCATAAACAATCAACAATATACATACATACAATCAACTAAACAGTTCTCGACTACATCAGCCTGTATTGATATGCATAGTTTGTCAAATTATTTAATTGCACACTATTGTACACTAATTGCATTGTTTTAATAATTTTGTATAATATCATAGATATTTCATTTGAGGCCGTCCTGGCGAAGGAGCACAAACGTGCGAATGTAAACGTAACGGTTGTGGGTTCGAGTTCGGTTAGAGGAATGAAATATTTAATATTTTCATATAAGTTGAGGCCAGTCGTGGCGCAGCGGCACGAGGTGTGACTGTAAAACCGACTGGTTGTGGGCTCGATCCCCACTCGAGGAGATGAAATATTTACTTAAATTTATATTTCCATTTCTTCGCTCTGGTGTCGAGGCTAAGCGCGGCGTTGAGTTCTGCCACTCAACACGCAATGCCTCCAGAATTTGGCAGAAAGTGGGAAACGGAGTGTCTTAAAACTAGGTTATCTCTGTCTACCCTGCTGTGTGCGGGATACAGCGTGAAGCTGATATTTCATTTAAGGCCGTCCTGGTGCAGGAACACAAACGTGCGAATGTAAACGCGACGGTTGTGGGTTCGATCAAGTTCCACTTATTAGAAGAATGAAATATTTAATATTTCCATATCCTCACTCTAATAACTAGGCAACTCACGTCGATGATTGTACTGTATTAATGGCTAACGGAGGGAAAACAATACTGCTTTGTGCGGGATACAGCGTGAAATAATTATATTTCAGGAAAGTTCTTATTATAGTGCTTGATGATTACCTGCTATCATTTATCTTTTCAGGAATGCTGTAGACGGTACGAGGTTAAAAATTTGTAGCAACTCTACATATGTGTCGTAGCACATGAGACGTAACTTATATTGTTGATAAAGTATTATACTTACATATAAAGACTTTACCAACAATGTAATTTATTAAAAAACTAAGTAGTTTGCTCCTTATTATTATATTTTTATTATATTGCCATAGTAAGATAAAGCGCAATGTTGAGCTCCGTCACTCAACACGTCTCGAATTCGAACGTATAAAACGGAGAAAGGAGTCACTTGAGACTATGTAAGGTCACGTAGGTAGGGAATGCAGATTCTTTCTTCTGAAATAAATAGCACGTCTTACGAAATCCTTGTTTTCTGTTTACTTAAGCAAAATGCGGCCATAGTTATAGAACTACTACATGGGCTATAGAATTAAATGTTTCGAAGTTGATAATAGATTATTATATTATGGTTATTAATACTTGTATAATCGTATATTTTACAAATATAGCAACTTGTCGGTGTTTTAGATTAGTTAGAAATTCAATAATGTGTAACAGCATCTTGGCCTCAGCTCAACTAAGAGAGCCTCAAGTTCCAACACAGTTTAGTCAAACTTCTACTATCTATAAATCGACGTGTATAGTATGTGCCTATAATCTCTTTTGCTTTTATCGATTATATATACATCGTATTTTTTTACTATAATTGAGTAAAAAAAATGTCAACAATAAAGCACTTACCTAAGATTCCATATAAAAACAAAATCCTCATTTGATCACTTTGTCGCGTCCATTTTGTCAAGACCGTTTTTTCTCCGATACACGTGACGTCAATAAGCTTAACATCAAATAAATATTAAAAAAAGAAAAATAAATAAAATTATATTATATGAGGTTCGAACGTAATCGAAATCTACATATCTATAACCTTCCAACAATTCGGTGAGAACCAGTCAAGAGGTGAGAACTTACTGAACGAACTCACAGAAAAAAGTAATTACAAACTTTTTTTATGGTTTATTTAACTAAAAATGAGTGTATACACCTACAAACTTAAGACAAAAAACTTTTTTAAGTTGCACTCTCTTTTATAGCTGACCTACAGTCATGAAATTGGCACGGAACCCTCGGCACGCGAGTCCGACTCGCACTTAACTATTTTCTTTTAAATTAGAACACCGGTTAAATTAAAGAAATAATAATCTTTTTTAGCCCGCAATTTGTAAAGCTAAAATATTTATTCAAATGTGTACAAGTAAAGATATTAAACAGACGTGTCACAATTTGAATGATTCCGGCACCACCTCCGCAGACGGAAGGAGTTATTGAAACGCCGCCAAATCCACTTAGTTTTATGACGTGGAAAATGCGATGCGATGCCAGCGAGGGCGTGATTATATGGTGTTCCCTCATCTGACGTTGCTTGGTTACTTTGTGTACGGTTATACATATAATAATACTACCTGTGGTTGTAGCAACCATAAATATTTCTTCAGAAACGTATAAAAATTTGATGACTTACAATGTATCATTTATATAACATAAGAAAAGTAATTTGTTTTAAAAACATATTTTTATCTTATTGCGTTCAAATTTTTACACTTTCTAAAAAAAAAAAATTTCTTACTTAAGTGTGGAATAACAAAAATGTAAAAAATTTATATATTTTACGTTTATCTATTTTTTTTAAGTTTCATGCTGTATCCCGCATGTAGCAGGGCAAAAAAAGGGAAACTAGTGTTAAAACACTCCGCTCCCCACTATCCGTCGAATTCTGGAGGCTTTTATATACTTCCAACATATATTCAGAGTAAAAAGGGAACTTACAACGAGAACGATTTAACCACTGAGCTATTGTATATAGAGAAGAATATTTCTATTTAAAGCACTGTGTACTTGATAAACATATCATAATATTTTAGGGACTTTTATATAAATAGTATTTTAATATATTATAATAGAGACCAGTCGTGGCGCAGTGGCACAAAGTGTGACTGTAAAACTGACTGGTTGTGGGTTCGATCCCCACTCGAGAAGATGAAATATTTACTTAAATTTATATTTCCATTTCTGAGCTCTAGTGTCGAGGCAAAACGCGGCGTTAAGTTCTGGCACTTAACACGCAATGCCTCCAGAATTCGGCAGAAAGTGGGGAACTGAGTGTTTTAACACTAGGTTCCCTCTGTCTACCCTGCTGTGTGCGGGATATAGCGTGAAGCTGTTTTTCTTTGTTTTTTTTTAATATAAAGATTCCAATCTTTATATAGTAGTAAATACATACTGAAAAAGTACTGCAATATATACATATACCTACATAAATGCATTCTCAGAGTACAATGAGATGAGCTCGTTCACTTTGCAAGTGTCACGCGTACCCATAATAAATGCAATACGATGCATAAGAAAATATAATCTTCTCCTTACTTCGAAAACTTAATAAGAAATCTTATGTAAGAAACATGAACAACTATTCTATATAGCGTAAGTAACAAACTGCTGTATATTTCTTAATAGGGTTTTATAGTATTTTTTCTGACACCAAAGAGAAGAAATTAAAATAATGAATATTTGAGGCCAGTCGTGGCGTAGCGGCACGAAGTGTGACTGTAAAACCGACTGGTTGTGGGCTCGATCCCCACTCGAGGAGATGAAATCGAGGAGTCCTAATAGTTCATTTCAAAACCTTAACATACAAAAATATGTGCGTTTTATTTAAAAAGTTACCTTTTTCGTTAAATCCGAAAATTTACATATAATTTTTATTCAAGACATTACCAGCTGCTAAAAATATATTGATAAAATCATAGCATTAAAAGCGTTACAACGACCCTTTCACAAAATTAGAGCCCACTTAATGTAAACCCTATTTTCCCTCGCCTAATGTACGTTGTATCCAAACCCAAAAGTTTTTGGTCATGTATATAGATTTGAGGAAGCTGTTTAATCGGCTTAGCTGATATAATTAAATATTAAAGTTGTTAATTTAAATATGAACACTGTAAGTCCAAAATACGAACGCATAAGTTATTAACTGATATATTAATTTACTTTTTATAGTCTCATGCATAAAAAGCCGTATGAAAAATAAGTTAAAGGCCGTCGTGGCCCAGGGGCATCAGGATGTGATTGTGTTGTGAGTTCGATCCCCACTCGAGGGAATAAATTATTATTTATTAATATTTTAATTTCCTCGCTCTAGCATCAAGGTAAAAAACCGACCTTGAATTTGCCACTTAACAAGCAATGCCTCGAAAAATTCGGCGGAAAGTGAGTAACGGTGTCACTTAACACTAGGTTCCCTCTGTCTACTCTGCTGTGTGCAAAGTAGACAGAGGGAATCTAGTGTTGTGTCTGTTATGTGCAGAGTACTCAAAGGGAACGAAGTGATTTAATAATTTTTTTTAACATTTTTAAAGTAGTATAGTATTCCTCAATTAAATATAGCAAAAATAAACAAATTTAAAATAAATATTACAAATTAAAAGTAAATATTTAAATATTCAAATAGTTATATTTAAAAGTTATAACTTGGCTGTCTAAAACACATAAATTAGTGGAAACTGTCCCACAAACTTTGTACCAGACCAGTGAGACTCAAATTGTAACTAATGGCGTCGTACATCTCCGTGTCCAGCGAAGCAGGTGCGCGGATAAAATGCTCCAAAATATATACCCTTAGCGAATAAGCCTTTTATCGGGGACGAAATATTAATGAGGCCCGTCGTGGCGCAGGGGCACAAAGTGTGACCGTAAACGCGACAGGTTGTGGGTTCGACTTGCACTCTAGGAAATGACATGAATATCTTCATTTTTTCGCTCTGGCGTCGAGGCAAAGCGTGGCATTGAGTTCCGGCACTCAACACGCAATGCCTGGAATTCGGAAAGTGGGTAACGGAGTGTCATAACACTAGAGTTCCTCTGCCTACCTTACTGTGCGCGGGTATAAAATGCAGGAAATTTCTAGATTATTTTTCTAAGCAAAAAAATGAAAATTAAGCTTTTATAATAAAATATATTTTACTGTTACATTTTTGTAGAGGTAAAAAAGGAATCTTTTTACACGTGAAAGGTATTTTTATAGCACTACACTATTACTTCTGTACTACTAGGTGTCGTATATCTGCGTCTAGTTTTGTAAGAAAATTATAATTTTATTCTCTTGTACAATTTTATTAGAAATTTTAAAATAAAGTATGTTATACTTTAATATTTCTCTCAACACGCAGTGTTTTAAAATTATATATAAATTTAAGGCACTGCGTGTTGAGAGGCGAAACTCAGCGCTTCAAAAAAAAAAAAACAGTGTTTGTAATTTTTTATTCTCCTCTGGTTGAATGTCTTAATGTAACACTTTATTGGCTTTGTAAATAAAATAATTAATAAATAAATAAATAAAAAAATAATTTATCTTGCCAAAGTGGAACAATTATTCAATCCCTAGAGAGGGAATTAAACCTCCAACTATCGCGTGCAAAGTCAAACTCTGACTTACTGCGCCACGATGGACTCCAACTTTTTTATCTTATGAACTTATTCATGAAGAACTTATTTGTTTACAACAAACCATGTCTCTGCTATTATTGTGACTATTAAACAAGTTTGGAGCATTATTATATTTATAAAAAAGAAATGATAAAATTAAAATAGCGACGTACAAAATATAACAATTACTTACGCATATTTGCTTAATATTGCCTATATTAAGCTATGAAACATAAATCCATTTAGTTTTTTACTTTTATTCCAACATTCTTAGCTATTCTAAGAAAAAGCGTATCATTTGTCGATCCGAGCAAGTCCCTCGATTTCCACTGAGTCCAGTTTTTGTTCACTCCAGCGACGTAATTTTCGAAGCATTAGACACAAAAGACCTTAATATTGAATTTTCAATATACAATATTCCTTATAGATAGATATCTATAGCTTTGTTCAACGATAATTATGTCTTACAATTATTTTTAGTAAATTTACTATGAGTATTATTGTATAAACACCTACTGTACACACTTTTTAATTATCTCTATATATATTAAAACATTAAAAATATTTTGTCTGTACATTTAGTAATTTTGACAGATAATTGTCTATCTGTCTGTATGTATGATCTCCGAAAGTACTGAATCGATTTACATAAAACTTTCACCAGTTGCTTTGTTATAACTCAACATATAATAATATTTAAAGCTATTATTATATATATTATATTATTATATATATTATATATTATATATTAAGGAGCGTATAGGATAAGGAAAATCTACGTTACACTAGATAAGGCAAAAGGGAATAAATAATATAAAACGTGTAGTTTTATAACGAAAATATATTATAAAAAAGGAAAGCACAAGAAGACAAGTAAACACAGTAAGAAAGCACAGAAGGTAAGAATACGGAAGGATTACAATAGAATTTAAAAGCAAAAGTCTCAAGAATGAAGAAAGGATAATTAGCGATAGGATGTACGTTATTACGAATAGCCACGGAACGAAATCAAGCGTGCGGTTGTCGCGAGCAGTCAGAAAGGCACTGTCTTACGCCCAATATTAATAATCTATCTCCTACGTTTCAATTGTTTTTTTGATTTTCGATTGTTCCATATATCTATCCAATCTCTAGATGAGATGAGTCAGCTCGGCAAGTGAGCTCCCGAGGGCGGCGCGGCCGCCGATCGAGGCGGTAACCGGTTCCGCGAGAACAAAGGGTCAGCTGTTGCTTGTACGGTCAAGCGGGAGCTGTATAGCTCGCTAGGCGCGCACACCTAGATTTCGCCCGCATATAAAATTAATAAATAAAAATAAATAAATAAACCGTGTGGAGAACGATCGCCACAACATAAAAAAAATCTGCTTCACACTGTATCCCACATATAGCGTTAAGATACTCCCTTCCTCACTTTCCTCTAAATTTTTCGGGGCTTTGCGTATTGAGTACCGGACCTCGGCTTGGTGCCAGAGCGAAGAAGTGAAAATATTAAGAATACATGCCCTCGAGCGGAGATCGAACTCACAACCAGCGCGTTACAGTCACACCCTCGTGCCCCTGCGCCACGACGGTCTCATAAATAAAAAAAATCAAATTAAATCAGCTTCACGATGTATCCCGCACACAGCAGGGTAGGCAGAGGGAACCTAGTGTAAAGACACTCCGTTCCCCACTTTCTGCCGGATTTTGGAGGCATTGCGTGTTGAGTGGCAGAACTCAACGCCGCGCTTAACCTCAACACCAGAGCGAAGAAATGGAAATATAAATTTAAGTAAATATTTTATCTCCTAGAATGGGGACCGAACCCACAACCAATCGGTGCCGCTGCGCCACGACTGGCCTCATAAATATTATACATATATCAGGTTTATATAACATTCGATATGGCTGCTCTGTGAAGTGCAAGTCTCATATAAGCTTACTTAGATATCCGCCTCTCCCAAGTATATGTCGACCCAACATAAACAAAATTATCGTACAATATATTCTTTAGAGAATTTTTTTAACAACAATAATATATAAATAAATTCACGTTTTCACGATCTTACAGATCAGGAAGAGAGCAATGAAATATAACACTCCATTTTCCACTAAAATAAACATAAAGTGCAGGGTTGAGTTTCACTAATCAATACGTTATATTTTGAATGTCCACGCTGCTATATTCGGAAAGCGTGCAATAAGCATGAAAGTGAATAATATATTTATAAATCTAATTATTATTATTTATATAAATGGATATCATTTAATTTACTATACTGTTAGCCTCTATACTATTTCTCTATTTTACTTAGATGCTTTCAACCCTCAGGAGATGTAAATGCAATCAGGGACGACTACGATGAGATCAAGCGGAAACCTGGCGTGTTTCAAGTTTATTAGACAAATCTACATAGAAACATTTAGCCTTACTAAAGATTTGAATATATTTACTAATTTATATTTCATTCTACCTATATAGTGTATACTAAAATAAAAACTAGTGAATGATTATTGTAAGATTATTTTTTTATTTCAAATATAGCCATAAAAAATATGTATATTACTAATATATTTAGAAATATATTTTTACTTAACTAAAAAAACATTAAATTTAATTTAAATTGCAGCACCGTAAGCTTTCTATAAAGAAAAAATATATGCTACATAAAATATGCAGATTCAAAATGTTACTTTGAAATATAAAATCAAATACACAAAAAAAAATTCTAAATCAACATCGAATGTCACGTTCCCCCCAGTTTACATAAGGTATTGAGCTAAGAAAAGTAATCTTCAAGGGAAGACATGCCCCTTATTGACAAAACGTGTCTTTTCTTTGGAAAATATTAAAAATAATCCGTGTTGAGAAGATTTGCTTTCAAATTGTAAAGGATTCAAGTATATACAAGCAAATATAAAAAATATAGTTTTTCTTTGACGATTTTGTGATCTATATTTAATATTTTATAATATAGAAAGCTAAAACAACATGCAGGCCAGTCGTGGTGCAGAGGCACAAGCGGGTGACTGGCGGAAAGTGGGAAGCGAAGTGTCCTAACACTCTGTCTGCCTCCCCTGCTACATGCGAGATACAGCGTGAAGCTTTTTTTTATTCTAAACAATAAGCATATATTTAAAATACTAATTCTAAATAAAATATTTATCTATGAACTATAAACTTATCTGTATGTAAGTATAGAGATATTGCAATACTGATATTACATTACAAAGCTTTTGACATCTATCCCACAAAGGAAACCAATTATTATGTAAGCCCTCAGGCCAACTAGCATTACCTATTACAATTTCTTGGTATAATAATAGTATTTCTAATATACCTTTTTAATAATAAAACGGTAAAATAACAAGTCTTTATATCTTTCAAAGAATATGATGTTAAAATAGTATGAGTATTTTTATTTCCAATATTTAAATATTTGTTCAATATTGACAAACATAATGTTCAATAAAATTTATATTTTTTATGAACTGATTATAATGTAAAAAACACATTAAACAACTTTGTTCATATTTATTTGAGGCCTTAAATCAAAAATTTTACTATATCAAAAAAGTCCACATCAGTACAATAACATAGATTGCGCGGTAACTATTTAACTACGTAAGTTTATCATTACGACTAATATATATTATCTATTATATATACAACATATATTATCTATATACATAGTCTGGCCGTAAATACTGCTACAATTAAAAAATAAACAAATTACTACTTTTGAATTTAGAATCTGTCATTTTTATACGATTGTTCGTTCTGTTTTCTTATTTTCGCGCCATTTTATTGTAAAATATTTTGTGATATTAAAATGGAGTGGCGTGATCAAGAGAACCGTATTGCTGGAATTGCATAATATAAAGTAGGTATGGAGACAAATACAATTTTTAAATTCGTATCGAGATACGCTTGATGTTAGTCAAATGTTTGTGTACCTGGCTATTAGATACAATGATACCTTCTGTTTTTGACAGAAAAATATCCCACTGTGACGCAGTGGATGAGCGTCTGGCAGTACATTATATTATGAAGAATGTGGGTTCAATCACCAAAGGAATAAATTGTTTAATTTCGCAACTCCGCTATAGCAACGTTAAGTTTCGCCACTCACGCATTGTCTCGAATCGGGCCTATAACATTGGGTTCCCTATGCCTACCTGCAATTCTACTCAAAAATAAAACATAGCGTAAAATATTATTATAAATAAAATAAAATAAATCACATATAATTATATAATACACATTTCTCTATAAAGTGCTAAACGAGATATTTAGAAATACCGGAAATAATATGGCAATACCGTAATAAAGTTAACTAATATCAATCAACATTAACGCGTCCCGTATCGCCACAGTGGCGCCGCGCGGTGCGAAGTAACCGCTGTGAAGTGGCGTATTCAATAACTGTTTATCTACCCTTAATGTGGTCCGCCTAGCACACCGTGTTGGAATATTAATCACTTTTTTTCAAGTTCTCGCTGTATCCCCCAAATAGCAAGTAGGCAGAGGGAACCTAATGTTAAGACATTCCGTTCCCCACTTTCCACTGAATTCTGGAGGCACTGCGTGTAGAATGGCGGACAAAACACCGCGCGTCACCTCGTTACCAGGGCGAGGAAATGAAAGTTTAATATTTTCATATTTAACTACCTCAAATGGGAATCGTACTCACAACCTGTCGCGTTTACAAGTCTGGCCTGCATATTATTATAGTTAGATGGACCCCAGTTTTAAGATACTCCATTAAGAATTACGAATGTTGACAGCGCGGTGCAGCGTTGACAGAAAGTGGTATGGTTGACTGAAAGTTACGTTCTCCCAGAAGAAATAAAAAGAATACGTCAAAACTAATCTAACGACCCCAAACACGATTTGTCACCTTATGTAACAAGATGGTGAAGTTTCATGGTGACAATATGATGATGAAGATGTGAGTAAATTAAGTTTCTTATATATTATATTAATTATGACTATTCTTAACCGGGGCCTGGGATCTGTTGCAATGGCACTAGCGCGTGACTGTAAGCGCAACGATTGTAAGTTCGACTCCCACTCGGAGGTATAAGTTATTATTTAAAAAAAAATCAGCTTTACGTTATATTTCTTCGCTCTGGTACCGAGACAAAAAGCGCTGCTTTGAGTTCTGCCAATCAACACGAAATGCCTCGAAAATTCGTCGGAAAGTAGAGTGTGCTACTAGGTTCCCTCTGTCTACCCTACATACATACATACAGATAGAGTGCGAAACTGAAAAAAAAGTCCTCTTCTTTTACGAAATGTGTGTTTAAATAACATAATACAAACTTATACGTGACAGTGTAAATTATGCCCATAGTTAGTTAATCCAGAATTTAGGTCAACGAAATTGACATATTAGCATTGCTTTGATTGAATTAATTTAGTACTACTATCTTATTTCAACAGTCCGTTAAGTGTCAATAATAGCCCTAAATGTTATAATCATTAAGGGCTGATGAATATTAGGGTATTCCCTAAAACTTTACCTCATTTGTTTTATAAAAACAGTAATTGGACACATCTACACTTATGTATATTATAAACCTGAAAAATTTTGTTTGAACGTGTTAATCTCAGAAATCACTGGTTCCAAATCAAAAAATTTCGTGTCGTAGATTGTCCATTTATGGAGTAAAACTATAGGCTACATTAAATCTTAATTATTTCTATTTGACCACGCGAACAAAGCCGCAGTCAAAAACCAGTATAAAATAAAAGCTAGCAACTACATACTAAAGTAATAATTAAAATCTTTATAAAAAATTATAACAAAAACTTTATACAGGCCAGTCGTGGTGGAGAGGCACAAGCGTGCGACTGTAAGTGCTCAGGTTGTGGGTTCGATTCCTACGTGTGGAAATGAAATATTTAATATTTTCATTTCATCGCTGTGATGTATATGCGAAGCGCGACGTTGAGTTCTGCCACTCAACACGCAACGCCTCCTAGCGTCGACGGAAAGTGGGGAATGGAGTGTCTTAACAATAGGTTCCTTTCCTATTCTGCTATGTGCTGGATCAACTTTCTATCGTTTAAAAAGACTTTTTTTGTAAAAATATAAAGGCTAACAATTTCTACACATTATACAATATACACATCTAAATTTAATATACTGTAGTTTAATATATAGATATCGTAGCATGTTGCGGGGTGTCGGACCGGATTGTTACTATATTTTTCAAGAACCAAGTGGCTGTATATTAGTGACTTTATAGCGCTCAAACATTTTCAGTCTGGTCGTGAAGGCGAGAAGTTAATATTAATGTTGTTTAAAATTTTCTCTCCTTTCCTCTACAATGGATGTTGTATGATATTTATATTTTTATTTAATAATAGAAAAATAAAAATATAAATATCGAAATTTGTTAGAACTGAGTTTATACAAGATGTGTATGTTAACGTACACAGTGAGTGAGGCCAGTCGTGGCGCAAGGGCACAGGTGTGCGCCTGTAACGCGACAGGTTGTGGATTCGATTTCAATTCGAGGAAATGAAATATTTATTATAATATTTTTTATTTGTCGCTCTGGTAACGAAGCAAAGTAAAGGGAACCGAGTGTCCAAACACTAGGTTCCCAGATTTCCTCTGTCTACTCGTCTATGCGTAGAATATAATGCAATGCTTGTTGATATATGGCGAAATACAATCAGATTTTTTTTATTTACCAGGCCTAGAATTAAACGTTAGATATAAATGTTGTTTTCTCTTTAAGCTGACATGTATCAGTTCTTCCAAAAGGTAAAAATTAATAATATATAGCTGGCAAGCGTTAGTAAGCGTCTTAATGGAAACGGAGTGTCTTAACACAAGGTTCCCAAGTTCCCTTTGCCTACCTTACTGTGTGCGGAACAAAGCGTGAAACTGGAATATATAATAAATATATATTTTTTTATTTAATACAATTTTGGCGTGCACAGTAATTGTGATGAATTGAGACAAATTACATACCCGTAGCCGTGTGACAAGATATAAAGAAAAACGACTACTTTTGGTCTTCGCCTACAAAGTGGTTGGGAATAATAAAACACATAATTCATGTTATACAGCGGATAGGGGCTCTAAGTGCAAGTGACGATGCAAAAAGTGGTGCTAAAGGCACTATATTACGTGCATCTTATCTTTTTTATCTTTTGTAAAATATTTTTACGTCTATGTACTTTGAAAAGCTTGCCTAAAAAGTACGTTTGTACCTAAAAAGTATTATTTAAAAAAAAAACTTTTTTCAAGTAAAACTTAAAATTCACATAAAATGGCTTCAAATCTAGATAAGATTTGAATTTACATAATGAAATATTCATATGAAACTATATTTAAGATAATATAATAGATACATATGTATGATATGTATATAAATCATATTTTTATTTTATTTAAGAGAAGAAACATTATAATAAAATAATTGTAGATAATTTATATTAAGTTGTAAAATCTTCTCACTTGCTTAAAAGAAAATCAAAGAACAACAAAATAGTTTGTAATCATTTAGATCACCAAGAAATAATGATAGTAAATGAAAACTTTGGCTTAAACCCAGATTAACCTAATTGTTGGTACTTACGAAGAAATTAGGTCGCAACTGGAGACCTATTAAGTGAGCGATCGTCAATAACTATTTTACCTATTATGGTGCCAATAGACTGAGAATTTACGTACAAAACATGGATGTTGGCGAGAATTAGAAGTTCAATTCTTTTCACTTTATTTTTAACATTTTTAAGTGTTATTCCATATAAAAAATGTCACGGGATTTGAACCCGCACCTCTAAAAAAAGCCTGCGTGTCATAAAAAAGTAATTTTCTTTTGATTTGTTTTCTATTATTATTGTTTAGTTTGAATATTGATAAGGTAAGAATTACAAATATTGACAAAAAATTTAAAAATATATATATTTTCAAGCAAGTTCCACAATTTATAAAATTTATAGAAGAGTTCATTATTATACATTTTCTTTGTTCATTTTGCGATAAACATTCGTACTGTGAATTTCTGAAAATATATTTATATACGTACATATGTAACTTGAAAATTTTATAATCTACTATAAGATACGGTTAGCTGTGGGTACCTCCATGAGATTAATATTATATTACAATATGATTATAATATAAAATTATACAGCTTTAATAATACAGCTAAGCTTAGCTTTGTTTTTACCAAACAAAAGAATTAAGGAGGCGAAACGATACCGCCTATTAGCCACAGTCCCGCATTATAGGCAAATATCTTCGTTGTCTTTGAATTTCCGGCTAATTAAGGAACATTTTTTTTTCAGCTTCACGCTGTATCACGCATAACAGGGTTGGCAGAGAGATCCTAGTATTTAGACACTCCATTCCGCAGTTTCCAACCAATTTTTGATTCATTGCTTCTTGAGTGGCGGAATAAAACGCCACGCCTTGTCTTTTTACCACAGCGAAGAAGTTATAATATTAATAAATAATAAAAAAAATCCCCCGAAAAATCCAATATTAAAAGTATAATATTAAAAGTAAGTAGAAGGAAAATATCAAGTACAAAATATAGCTTTAAATATCAATATCACAAATATTTTTCAATAGCGATGACTGAATTAAATAACCTTTAGCGAAACCTACTACCATTTTTTTTTTATTTTCTTATTTTCATAACTTTAGAGTAGATAGCCATAATTTTGTCTGTTACCTATTTAGAAAATTGATTGTTGGTCACCCTTAATTCAATGCAAAAAAGCATCCATGTATATCATTAACTACACAAAAATTGCCCGATTAGAAATTTAACCACAATAATTGCCTTAATTCACATGAAGTAAATCTCGATTAAAACCTGTAGTGTTAGTAGCATAACTATTAAAATAATACGTCAAATATTTCACATTTATGAATGCACATATTTGCACATTATTATTTTTTACCTTACGCTGTATTCCGCACACAGAGCGGTGGGCAGTTCTAGTGGCATTGCGTGTTGAGGGGCGGAATTCAACGCCGCGCTTTGTCTCGACATAAAAGAGAAGATATTAAAATATAAATTTAAATAAATATTTAAATTCTTCGAGCGGGGATCGAATGTGGATGTGGAAAAATATGTGTGTGGTATATATGTGATATATATATTACTTATTACTATTCTTTCTTCATTCTTCTTCTTGTTTTCTTTTTTTTTCGAAAATATCTGTCTTTATAATGATAGCCTCGACTGAAACACAGGGGTGGCGTAATAGCATTTAAAACGTGACGTCTTTAGGTTACCGCTTCCAAAATTAAGTGAAATTAGTGCAACATGGCGATACAATATATTTTCATTTCAGAGTGAATTATGCTGAACACAAAGATAATGTTGTCATTAAAAAATACTTATATTTAACATTAAAATGATATGTCCATGTCCAGGCACAGAAGCTTCGGTGGACGAGTAGAATCCACACTTAACCGGTGTTTTAAAGAAATTAGATAAGAAAGTTAAAATTAGCTTAGCGCTAAGCTGAATACTAGATTAAAAGTAGATCAAGTGAATAGAGATGTTTCTATAGCAAAACAATCACTTGCTTAAACTATTTTTCTATTTTTTAAAATAGTTTCTTTTAAAAGCTTTCATTTTGAATCTAAAACTATATCTAGCTTATTTCAAGAAACTAAATCGTCGTCGCTACGTTAACGTATGTCATTCAAAAAACTCAACATTTTATTTTGTTTCCATATTTATTAGTTTTATTTTTAAAATTCCATAGGTACTTTCTAAGAAAATGGATGGCCAGTTTTCTCACGGGACGCAGCATCAAGGTCGCTGTCGACAAGTTTTGCTCGGAATACATGCCCGTAAACGCTGGTATCCCTCAACGTTGCGTGCTGTCCCCTGCGCTCTTTCTTCTGTATATCAATGACAAATTAGAGGATGCTAGCATACATTGCTAAGATAAAACTATGGTGGACGACGCTTACTCCGGGCGTACAATTCTTTCTCGGAAAAACGTTAACCCATCCCAACATAGGATCGTTTCTACTGTTAAAGCATCCCTCGGAAATGTTTCCTCATGGGGTGAAAGCAACTTAGTTCAAATGGCCAGTCAAGAAGGCCAGTCGTGGCACAGTGGCGCAAGTGTGTGACTACTAATGATGCAGGTTGTAGCTCCGATTCCCACTATTTTTATTTCTTCGCTCTGGTGTCGAGGAAAAAATGCGGCGTTGAATTCCGCCTTCGCTCACTCTATGATGGAAATAAAAAATGGAATGTCTTAACACTAGGCTCCCTCTGCCAACCCTGAAACCCTGAAAAAAAATATACAAATACAAACCCCAATAACCTAAAAAATAACTAGTAGCGGAACCAAACTAAAAAGCCCACGTTCCCTTTTCAAATAACCAACAAGCATTTCTGAGTTGGGAGAGACTCTTAAACGCCAATATGCCAGCACAAGGAGCCTTTTATTCGCATCTTCTCCACCGCACTATTAAGTAGGCTGGATCATTTTCCTTTGTCCCGTTCAACCATTGTGTATTAACCTTCTTTACTCCTTTTTATCCTCATTATATTAATATTACAACACATTTTTAATTATTTTACTATTTTTTTGCAGCTTCACGCTGTATCCCGCATATAGCAGGATAGGCAGAGGGAATTTAATGTTAAGGCACTTCGTTCCACATATTCCTCTGAATTTTCGAGGCGTTACGTGTTGAGTGGCGGAAGTCAAAACAGCACTTTACCTTGCTATGAGAGCGATGAAATTAAATTATATTATTAAATAATAATAATTAATTGCCCCGAGAGGGAATCGAATCCACAGCCGTCGTGTTTACAGTCACACGCTTGTGCCACTGCGCTACAGCGGCCTGAAACTTTTATTAATTTGCTTTAAATAAATTATTTTCAGGCAGCACGTGGTTAATTTTAATAAATTCTCCGGTTTCTAATTCTGGTTGGAGCGACTGTAATTTAATCTTGAAGCATCTAGTCTATCTACCCGCTGTCCAGGCCATGATAGAAAGGGTGAATTCTTTATTCTTTTCATATTTTTCTGGAGTCAGCTTGCTTATCTCTTCAATTACTTGCCGTACTACTAAGTGATTCTAATAAGATTATAGGGCCTGAGATCCCATTGCATTAATATGTAGGTATCTACTTTTTTAATAAAATTATTTTTTAAGAATGATACATGATAGTAGAATAGATTACACCAGGGTTGCTTAGAAAATTTGTTCTCTTTTCACATGTTTTTATGTGAATCCAATATTATTTGAAAGAAAATCTATAATATTTTATTATAGAATATTTTTTGTCTGCAGTTCACGAAGAAGTACACAGAAGCTGTTTTATTTTACCATATAAGTCATACGGCACATTAATACTGTAAGCATAACATTCCACTATGTCATTAAGAGAGAAAAATCAACTTCACGGTGTAACCCGTTCACAGTAGGGTAGGCAGAGGGAACCTAGTGTTCAAATATTCCGTTCCACATTTATCATCGAATTCTAGAGGCATTGCGTGTTGAGTGATGAAAATAATTTATTTTTAGAAAATATATGTAAATAAATAATTCATTTTTAGAAATTAAGAAAGTGATACTCTAATTTATCACAATAGCGTCGCCCAAATTAAACACGGAGGCGCTATATTCTTAAGAAATTGGATATATTTTTTC
Source organism: Heliconius hermathena (assembly GCA_013403705.1). NCBI lineage: Eukaryota > Metazoa > Arthropoda > Insecta > Lepidoptera > Nymphalidae > Heliconius > Heliconius hermathena. Next base: position 45,367 of record JAAIXJ010000566.1, read on the forward strand.
AAAATAAATAAACACAAATAAAAATGTCAACTCAATTTGCAAGAGGCATTTTTCCTTTCACAAATCTCATTCGTATTAATTTGAAGTTCCTATCGAAATAGTAGGAGATAAGGAAATAGGAAATATAAATAAATATCTATCACTAGTAATTTCATCTCCAACGAGGGGTAGTCGAATGAATAGAGAAAATGAATAGGGTATCCCCCTAATGTACACCGCACTGATACACAATTTCATTATATCGTCTTGTTCTTCCTAATGTAAAAAATATCCTGGCTTCTTTTCTTTAGTCAATCGAATTTTATTAGAAACTTAAAAAAATTAAAAATTAGCTTCACGTTGCATTTCGCATAAAGCAGAGTACGCAGAGGGAACCTAGAGTTAAGACACTCCGTTCCCCATTTTTTTCGCTGAATTTTTCGAGGCGTTGAGTGTTGAGTGTTATCACAAAAAAATATCAGATAAGGTAAGAGTTCATTGCTAAATAATTAACTCATTATCTACCGTTTTCCGAAAATATAAAGAATATAAAATACACTGAAGTTTTCTTGGGTTCAAATCTGCCAATTAATAATAAATATAACAATATAGATGTTTCGTTCAATCGTTTGTAACTTCATACTTTTTTATTTATAATCTCGCCTTTGTTATGAGGAATGGAGGAAATCTGTACAGTACTTTATCTAATTATAACAGAAAAGAAATAATTTTATTTGTAAATATGGTCTCATATGAGAAACTAACAACGATCACATTGAGCCTATTAAATAGAATTACTTGAGTTGCCTTTACTTGATTTTTCTGTTGGAAAAGAAAAAGGCGTATATATGTATGTATAAAATCCTTTCATTCATATAATTGCAATAATGTCAGTCGCAGGAGCAGGGGGCAAAAGCGTACGACTGTAAAGGCGACAGGTTGCGGATTCGAATCCCACGCGATGAAATGTTTTTTTTGTAACGAGGTCAGCTATGATGTATTAACACTAGGTTGCCAATTTCCCTCTCCCTAAACTAAAATGCTATGTACGAAGTACAGTGTGAAGCTGAACAAAGCAGTAAGCTGGTACAGTAAGTACCTACTACCACATCAATTAAGATAAGACTTATCTACTTTCTATTAAATCAATTTAAACTTTAAAAACTTTGATAAAAATTACGGAAGAGTACATTTTATCGTTTGACATCAAAGCTACAAGGCTTGCGGGTTGAAATGACACCATAAACCGCAAGTCCATCGTTATTAAGGTACATTGTTCATTGAAATATGGAGTATTTTTCACTGAAAATCCCTTAACTTGTTTTAACTTACAGTACCTATATACCTACCTGTTGGCTACAATAAAAATAACTACGTAATATACAGTACTTACTTACATAATATAATAATTTTGAGAAGAATCAATAAAATAATACATATTTAATAGAGTAAACAACGGCCAAATATTTGATGTCTTGATATAGTACTAACTATTAGTACTCGACTATATTACACATCAGTCATCAACAAAGGGTCTACCCAGATAAGCATTGAAAAGCTGCACTGGCTTCTAATGAATTGTTTTACTATGATTGTATTGGTTTTTATCCAAAATAGCGATACACGATTTTTTTTGCCTCTACCCTTACAGTAAGGAAGTTATGGGGGTAACAACCCTTAACGTTAGAGTTTATTTTCTCAGTATCATTGAAGATATCTTTATGAAATTATTTTAACCTATTCATAAGCTTTCATAACTTTTGAAACATTCTAAATAATAAAAAAAAGAAGTTTATTTCTTGTATATATAGAATGCCGGTTATATTCTCTTTATTTATACTTTACTAACTACACCAGTGAAGGAACACCCTTGAAATATTTGCGGAAAATCCACAAGTTTTAGCGCTGGCACTATATAACGGTCGTATAATTTTATCTTTTGGTTCGAGCTTGGCTTTTTAAGCGATAGTTTTATTTATGGCATTTTTATCTATTTAGTTTACAGTTTCTACTATCATTAAAAAACTAGGTTATGTTCTAATTTAACTTTAGAAAATAATAAAAGTTACCCTTAATAAAAAAGGTTGTGTAAACTTCCTTAACGAAGAAGGTAGACTCAGACAAGACTTCTAATTTACATAAATAGGAATCCTTCACTAAAACGATAATTTAATCACACTTTGGATCAAAGGTGTGAATGTCAATAAACATTGCCGTTATAATTCTAAGGAAAATTACTTAATTCTCGCGTTATAAGTAAGTAGTTTAATTGAATTATCATATAATAAAAAACTAGGGCAAATTTTAAAATAAATAACCTTCCAAGAAACTAAAATTTCAATTTCGAGCTTAAATTCTTTAGTAAGATTCATAAATCAGTAGATATGCATTGTCCTACATTTCGACTTTAAAAACCGGTGAGACTGTAAAAAAGTATATTTTTTAAATTTGGACAATGCTGGATTTTAACAAACATCTGTTGGAAACCAATTAAGTACCCATACCATTTAAGGTAAACATTTTTGTCAATTCTTATAAGGTTATTAAAATAACAAACAAGATTTTAAAAAATCTATAAGTAAAAGTTGAGGCCGGTCGTGGCGCAGCGGCACGAGGGGTGACTGCAAAATCGACTGGTTGTGGGTTCGATCCCCACTCGAGGAGATGAAATATTTACTTAAATTTATATTTCCATTTCTTCGCTCTGGTGTCGAGGTTAAGCGCGGCGTTGAGTTCTGCCCCTCAACACGCAATGCCTCCAGAATTCGGCAGAAAGTAGGGAACGGAGTGTCTTAACACTAGGTTCCCTCTGCCTACCCTACTGTGTGTGGGATACAGCGTGAAGCTGATTTAATTTAATTTTTATAAGTAAAAATATACATAGCGTCGTCCACGAAATAAAACTAAAACAATTCACATGAAATGAGAAATTTTACATTTTACAATCAGAAAACAACATAAAATTTTAACATGCAAATCGTTTATTATTGCGGAAATATTATCGCACGCATTTTAGACTCTCAAATCGTCCATATTTCCCCCTAGTGTATTCCAGTTATTTCGAATAATATTATACATTTTTAAACAGCAACCGCAACACAGACTCGTTGCTAATTTGCATACTTCCATGAAATCATGTAAAATTTTGCCATGTACTAGCCAAAACAAGGTTTTCCTAGTAAAAATGTGACAGGTTAAAAATTCACTGTTTTTTTGTGTGTGTTTGCTGTCTGTGGTTAATATTTTTAATTATTGCCAGAATGTTAGGATACTGTTTTTTAAAATATTTTATTTCATTTCAATAAATAGTAGGTAGCTTAAAAAAATTAACATCGTTGGGTTGTGGTATAAAATATATTATATTATAGCCCACCGATGTTAATTTATTTAAGTTATATGTATTGACCGATTGATGTTATAAGTTAATTGTTGGTTGTCTGACTCCTATCTTTGTAGGCTGTATTTCAGTCGATATCTGATATAGAGAATAGATATAGGCACTTCCTTTATTAGGATATAGATATGTACTATTTAAATCTACTAATCAAGATGTCAAAAATTAAATAAAATTTTATTAAAAAAATAAAATATCCCTGAGTGTGAAATCCAGCAAAAACGACGCATAAATGTTCGTGTCTTTTGATTGCGTTGACTTAGAAGCATGATTTTCTTTTGCGCTGCAAGTAGCCGTAAACTTGAATATTACTTAGAAAACGAATAAAAATTTTAACGTAGCGGGACTCGAACCCGCGCCTCCTGGAAACCGACAAGAACTTGAATATTTTTTTTATATAATTTCACCTTGACATCCTCCACACAATCTCGCGATACATGGTCTTGACAGATGAATAGGACAACAAAGTGATCCCAATATAATAATAAGGGTTCCATTTTTACCTTTTGAGGTACGGAACCCTAAAAAACTCACAAAGTATTAGTTAGAGTAAACTATCACATAGCATATCATACATAGCACACAACAAAAACCGAAAGAGCAGCGTCACGTCACAGCCCTGTCACGGCAATATCAAGAGTTCCATAAAACAGGACATAAAGTAGTAAGCAAACTTTCTACTTAAACTTATGAATTTGTTTAGGGACGTTCCATGGGCCCCATGACTTGGCACTCGAGTCACGTTTGTCATTTCGTACGGAACTGTAGGCGGAATTTTCACACTATAAATTTCCATCGTGAAATAAGGAAATTTTTTCACCAAGATTTGTCACGCAAAGATGTGCCTACAGATTGAATGAATCGTTTGCGTCTCTAGAATGAATCATTTTCTCTTATTGATTCATATTAGGTAGAAAAGTTTCTCAATGTTAGAATAATATATTAAGAAACACATAATTAAATAAATAAACGTTATTAATTTAAAACTGATATAAATATCATAATTAATAATAAGCTTGAGACCAGGGTACAGGCGTGTCAGTGTAAACGCGACAGGTTGTGGGTTCGATTCCCTATCGAGAAAATGAAATATTTAATATTTTAATTTCTTCGCTCTGGTGTCGAAGCAAAGTGTGGCGTTGAGTTCCCCTACTTAAACCACAATACAAAAGTGTCTTAAAGGGAACGGAGTGACTTAACACTAGGTTCCCAGGTTCAGCCTGAAGCACAGCGTGAAGCTGAAAAAAGAGGTATGATATAAATTATTAAATCAACTTATAATAATATTAACATCTAAACTGAGATAAATACGAGAACAAAGGTGTCAAAACAATACTAGCTTGTATAGCTTTGGAGATAAACCAATCACCGTACAATACTGTAGATTTGCAGTTTCAATAGAAAGCTAATCGACAGCACGAAGTTGATACAGATACAAATACTATCAATATACTCAGTGGAGCGAGCCAATACAGAACTCCTAGTGTGTGGTAAATAAACTGAGCTTGTATTGTGGAGCAAGCAATGAGCAGCGCAGCTTGCACTTTATATCTATCTTTTAGGTTCTTCTTATAAGCTACTATGAGTCTACGTTTTATTTTTCGATATGGTAAATGTTTTATTTTTCCAGTTTCACATTGTATCCCCCTTTGTAGCAAGATAGGTAGAGGGAGCCTCGTTCGCTTCCCACTTTCCGCCGAATTGTGGATAAGAAGAAATGAAATTATTAATTATTTAATTTCCTCGAGTGCGAATCGAACCCACAACTTATAGCATCTACAGTCACACGCTTGTGATCCTGCGGCACAGCTGGCCTCATGACGACGATTTATGTAACATAAATGTTATCGAATTTAAATTCGTAAAAATGTAATTGTCAAATGAACCTTTACACCTTTAGGCCATCTAGGCGCAGCAGTAGCATTGCGGGTTCGAATTTCATTCAGGGCAATATTTCGGTTCCCCGCTTTGTTAACAGCGCGCAGATAAAGCGCAGCGTTGAGTTCCGCCACTCAAAACGCAATATTGGAAATTGGGCGTAAAAAGGCTGAACGAATTGCTTTAGCACTAGGTGTCGTTTGCCTACCCTGCTATACACGGGAAACGGCATGAAGCTAAACAAATCTTCTACATATTATGCTTATGTCGATTTGAACTTAGTTGCTTTCTATGAGAATAAACGGACAGTAGCCTATTCGAATAATTAAAGAATTCGAAAATATTATAATATTATAACTATTCGAAAATAGGATAACTATTAAAAAAGTGCGTTATTTTTTTGTTTTATTTTAATAGATACAATTAAATAATTTTAAGCTTAAAAATTTTACATACACTTTTCATTCTAGCTTCACGCCTTATACCCTGCATGTAGCAGAGTAGGCAGAGGTAGCCTAGTGTTAAGAGAATTTCCGCTAAATTCTGGATGAATTGCGTATTGAGCGGAAGAACTGAACGCGCTTTATATCTGACCGAAGAAATGAAAATATTAATAATTCCATTTCCACGACTGGGAATCGAACTCACAACCTGCTGCATTTACAGTCACATGCTTCTGCCACTACGCCAAGACAGGCCTAAATTTTTCTTATTCACTTCAAACTTACATTCCATTGACTTTTTAAAAGTATGACGCATTTTAAATAATTGTTTAAATATTCTTACTATGGTAAGGGATTTGAAGCAGCACACTTTCATTTCTTTCACAACAGCACGTAACAAGTTCGGTGCAAATAAGCTGTTTTTGCTGCTTTACTATCAAGTTGGGATTTACGAGATTCTCTTTTACTGAGCGAAATTTATATACTACCACATGTATTGCCTGTATTTATTTTAGACCACATTTGATCAATTCGTACGTAATTTTTCAGAGTAGAAAAAAGAGAAAAAAGCAAGGAATTAAAATATTATTTTTGTATAAGTGTTAAGAGATACTTCATTCTGCGTGACGATACTTTCGTTGCCCTATTTCCGCCGAACTCATGAGGCATTGTATGTTGAATGGCGGAACGCAACGCGCAACCTCGTTTTTACCTTTTTACTAAAGGGATAAAATTAAAATATTTAATATTTAATTTCTCCAAGAGGGAATCAAACCCGCATCCGTCTCATTTACAGTCACACGCTTGTGCCACAACAAACTCTGCGCTTTGCATTATTTATTTCTTAAGTAATTTAATTTATTAATTTTAAGAATTCTACAAATTAGACATTTATTTAAGTGTAATGTTACACATTGACTGATATAGAAAAACATTGAATAATATAGGAAATTAAAAAAAAAATGTGCTCTCATAACTCCAATAACCAAAAGAGAAACAGTATTTTATTTGAATGTTAAATTTCTATCAAATTTTAATATAATATTTGTTAGTTTCGCTTTGCAACAGGCAGCGTAAATAAAGCTACAGTTGATGAAGCAAACAGTTCTACTGTAGAAATATGCATTTGACACCGACAGTGGAGTGCGCTGGACAGGCCTCTCTGCCTTTACAGTTAGCATATTTGGTTTTGTAACTAAAAATCTAAACTTCACAAAATTTTCCATATGACTTCGTACAAGCATAGACGTTTGAATTTCAATTTTTATTTCTTTTTTGTTGAATAATGCGTATACTATACTGTAAATATAGATACATCATACTTGCCACAGTAAAGACTATATGACGATATGTGACGATAAAAGAATTATACTGTTTTTTTTTCACTTTCACACCATACCCTGCATACCTATAGCTGGACAGATAAAACCAAAACCTAGTGACATGGCACTCTGTTCTCTACTTTCGATGCATTACGTGCTTTTTTTACCAGTAATCAAAAATAATTCATTCCCCCGAGTGGGGATCGATCCCACAAACATCGCGTTTGCAGCAGTACTACTACTAATAGTTACCCTTGGTATAATTTAAATGACATTACTGACTGTAATTATTATTGATATTAAACGATATATAAAATAATTAAAACATTTTATTAATGAGTGGTAAAATGATTAATGGACTTTCAGTAACGATTATTGGAAAATGTGAATTGTATGAGATTGACGTGATAGAAGCTACTTGACATTTTAATAGAAAGTATTACTGATGAATATGCAAAATATACAGATTCTTGCAAAATAGTTTCACTCTGTATCCCGCACATAGCTAGGTAGGCAAAGGAACCTTGCAACATACTGTTAAGGCACTCCGTTCCTATTAAAACCACTCCACATTCCGCCGAATTCTGGAAATATTAAGCGTTGAATGGGGAAACTCAACCGCCGCGCTCTGCCTCGTTACCAAAGGGAAAAAAGGCAAATATAAAATATTTCATTACCTCGAGTGGAATCGAACCCACAACCTGTCACCTTTACGTTACACACTTATGCCCCTGCGCCACAACTGACCTCCTAAAAATAACTACGAAATCTAGGCTCGAGAAAGAAATATACGATCACGTACATTTAAGAGCCTAAACTCTCCTATCTCTAGAAATTCGATGTATTAACTAAGGCCCGCCTATATTGAGGTGTTTGGGGAATCAAGCGAGGTGCGATCAAGTAAACAAGACTCGTCTCCAGTAATATAGGCCAGGTGATGGTCTCCCGCCCGCACTGTCAATTTGTTTACCAAAGCATTACTAATTCCTAGCTAGCGTGTCAAAGGCTTGTGTTGGACAAACTATCATTTATAGACGTTCGGATTGCTTTGGATAAGTTTGCTTGATAAGTTAACATAGCTACGTACATATAAACATAGAATGTTCTTAAGAAATATTTATATACTAACTACTCTTAAATCTTGAGATATGTAAATAAATAAACAAAAAATAAATCAGTTTCATGCTGTATCTCCCACACAGCAGGGTAGGCGTTCCTCACTTTCCGCCGAATTTTGGAGGCATTGTGTGATGAGTAGCGGAACTCAACGCCGCGGTTTGCCTCGACACCTGAGCGAAGAAAAGGGAAATATAAATATAAATAAATATTTCATCTCCTCGAGCGGTGGTGGAATCCTCAACCAGTCGATTTTACAGTCACACTTTGTGCTCCTGCGCTACGACTGGCCCTATCCTCGGCCCCTACCTTGAGATACGTGAAATTTAGAAAAAAAAAGCATTTTTCTTAATTTTTCGCCTACCTAGGTCGGTACCTAGGTAGGTCTCGCTACAGTGAGACGGAGAGAACCCAGTGTAAAAAGACGTTGCTTTCCGCTAACCAGCACAATTTGAGGCATTGCATGTTGAGTGGGAGTGGGTGGTAATACACGTTAAGTGGTGAGTAAAAAATTTATAGAGAAAATGAAGATACTAGAAGATACGTCTCTGGCAACGCTATTCTTACCGAACTCCATTCGACCATAACCTAAAACTTTGTAATCACAACGATTCACCTGGATCTCGATGTTACACGTAATTATATAAGTTTGGGATATAGTATAATTATTGCGTCAAGTTTCTGTAAGCTTAACTCACAAAAGTGATATTTCACCGACACGACCCCCAGGAGAGCTCTCCAGAGAGATGCTCGTAATCCCGTGACCGAACCGTAGTCATTCCACGGCCACCCGTATATCACTGGCTCAGTGGGCTCCCAAAAATATAATAAATGGCAGATTACTTTAGTTTACTGCAACTTCAATTTCACACTGACTTGCAGTAAACTAAAGTATTTTGGCCTCAGAAGTCTAAAATATTTTTATACTTCAATATGATTATATACTATTTCTTATTTTGAAAGTCTTTCCAAAAATATTGTCTACCGTTCAAGCTACTTTTTTCGCTCTTTAAACTAAAAATATTATAGTATAAAAATCTGTGATATTTTGGAAAATAATTGACGAAAACTTTAAATTTTACTATAATATATGGCAAATATATTTATAAAGGCATGTCATAGGCATAGTTATCAAAATATTTTAACATCACAAAATGTACGAAAATATGAATAATTAATGTAGGATATGTTCAGATTTTCAAATTCAAAATGCAAAGTGAAGCGGAATTCAAAAATTCATTTGACACGGAGTGTCATAAAAATATGATTAAAAAAGTTATTGCGCTCTTCATATCCGGGGACCGGGCTTAAATAAAACTATATGAGGCCGATATCTCTTGCATATTTCACAGAACACGCCATTTAAATTCAGTGCAGGCGGAAACCGAGACAGAAACAAACAGAAAAATATACGTATACATTACTCGAGGTTTCATCCGAAAATCAAGAAAGAAAATTGACTGGTGAACCAATTGAAATTCTATTTATTTAAGGTTGAGTCCAAAGTCCATTGTAGCGTATGTCGTTTGCAGCATTCCCAAATCCTTTTCGCATGAGAGGATGTAAAGGGACGTCGCTGTACAAACTGCGGTTTACCGCCGACAAACTAGCATGTATTTAGAATTCAGTTGAGCCTACAAGTGTAGTCAAAAGTGTACACTTTAATGCCCGCAGCTGAAACCGTTTGAATAAAATAAAAATGCTAGAATTCTTAATATTGTTTGAGAGAAATTGTGTTATTGGTTTTATTATTGTGTTTTACAGTATCTTAGGTTTTATAGAAGAAATGTACTTTATTAATTTTATAAGACTATAAAATATACTAAACACACATGCTATTAAAATAAATTAAGTAATTTCTGGATAAATGCTACTCTACACTTTCCGCCAAATTCTGGAAGCATTGCGTGTTGGGTGGCGGAACTCAGCACCGCGATTTGCATCGTTACCAGAGCGAGGTAATGAAAATACCAAATATTTCATTTCTTGGGTGAGGATCGAACCCACAACCGGTCGGATTTACAGTCGCACCCTAGTGGCCCAGCGTCACGACTGACCTCAATTATGAATAATTGTTTAAATTAATTTAAATTAAATCAGCTTCACGCTGTATCCCGCACACATCAGGGTAGACAGAGGGGAACATTATATTAAAGCACTCTGTTCCTCATTTTCAGTCGAATTTTTCGAGGCCTTGATGCAAGAGCGAAGAAATGAAAATATTAATACAGATTAATTCATTCCCTTGAGTGGGGATCGAACCCACAACCTGTCGGGTTTACAGTCGCAATGTTGTGCCCTTGCGACACAACTGCCTCATTTGAGATTAATTATTTAAATTAATAGTAAAAATAATATATATTGATCTCATACAAAATGTTCATCTCTATATTTTTGTCTCTACAAAGTAATAAGTAATGATATCAAATAATCAAATACTGTCAAAATAGATATGCCCCAGGGGAAGCAATTATGTAGATGCAGTTTTAACATCACAAAGCACTATAGTACGTCATTTTCCAGCAATCGAAACTAAATATTTGCGTTTGTTAACTTATGTACCTAATATGGTCTACGGTCTATGCAATATGCATCGCGGGTCGCATCACAATGTAAAATCAGTTGGACCGTAAAGTGGTTTGGATTTAGAAATGATATGTCAATTAGTTATTATGGAGATTATTAAATGGCCTATTGTGAAACACACGATGTGAATATTGTATCGGTCGTAATAATATTATCGTGTGTTTTTGATTATAAATATTTAATATTTCTTCACGCTGTATCCCGCGCACCCTTCTGGACACCGGATACAGCGTGAAGCTGAAAAAAAAACATTAAACAATAGAGAGCCTCTTAATACGATAATGGCCTCGTGTTGGGATATTCCACTCCCCACTTTCCGCCGAATTCTGGAGGCACAGTGTTTTGAGTGATGGAACTCAACGCTCGCTGTGCTTCTAATAAGAACGTAGAAATTAAAATATTAGATATTTCTTTTCCTCGAGTGGGAATCGTACTTGCAACCTGTTGCGTTCACAGCCACACACTTGTACCTCTGCACCACGACTCGTACTTCAAACTCAAACTTATTGTAGGTAATTTTATTTACATTATACTGTTAATGTCTTTCCTGCTAAATATTATATGTCCGCCCTTGTATTTTATTTTAAGTAACACCCCGTTGTCAATCAATTAAAATGTTATTCAAATTATTATTATTGTAGAAATAAAAATATTATAATATATACTTTTTACTACTCAAAAGAAGAAATCTCTCAAAGTCATATATTATCTACGTCCAACTGTTATAAAATTTTTGAAGAACAAAGTTTCAAGTGGGCGCTAGTGGCTTTAGAATTTCAAAATAAAATGGCGAAAACTAGTTTGGTAGGGAGATCCCCTCGCAAATCTCTCGGCGGAAGTGAGCGTCCGAGCCGTATTTTAACTAGACCAGCTACATTGTTTCTCGGTTAAATTTACTTCACGAGGTCCGTCGTAAATCTTTCACTTATCCGAATAGTTATTGTGTACAAATGGCTGTTTGATGCACTTTTTGGAGGACTATGTAAACACCTATTTTATTATTACATTTGTATTTAGAGGCCAGTCGTGGCTGAGGGACACAGATGTACGGGGTTCGATTCCCATTTGAAGAAATGAAATATTTAATATTTTAATTTCCTCACTCTGGTAATGAGGCAAAGCCCAGCGTTGAGTTCTGCCGTTCAATACGCAATGCCTTAAGAATTCGACGGAAAGTACGGAACGGAAATGTATTAATGGAGGACGGAGTTTCTTAACAATAGGTTCCCACGGTTCCTTCACCTCTCCTGCTATGTGCGGCTTACAGCGTGAATCTGAAAAAATATGTATTTATTATGTTATAGAAAAGTAAATATTGTCAAAATACGTATCCACTAAAGCGCCTCTGTAGCAACTTCGTAGCATTTGGATATGTGTAAGTAACGGTAAACACATTATGGCTTAGTTAAAGAAAATATCAAGATAGATAAGAGATATCTCGTTTCTTAAGTTTTGCGTGAACATTATATTTTAATCAAAATAAAGATATTGATGTTAGAAAAATATTAAGTATTTTTCTGATTATTGTGTTACAAAAGTACCGTTGACGCCAGTCGCGACGCAAGGGCACAAGTGCCTAATTGTAAACACGATAGGTTATGGGTTCCATTCTCTTAACAGTAGGTTCCCTCTGCCTACTCACGGGATACAGCGTGAAAAAAAGTAATATAATTATACTATTGACATGAGAAGCATAAATTGCACACAAGTAAATTTCACCATCCAACACTGTTTTTACTTTCAATTGAGTCCCATATATGATTGGAGATATAAATAAACTAGGTTTAAGTATATACAATTATTATGTTTTTGTATGAAACAAAACATTATTTTAAAATTACCTTATTGTTATGATTTATAAATGTGTTAAAAAAAATCAGCTTTACGCTGTATCCCGCACACAGAGAGAACCCAGAGTTAAGACACTCCGTTCCCCACTTTCTGCCGAATTCTGGAGGCATTGCGTGTTAAGTGGCAGAACTCAACGCCGCGCTTAACCTCGACACCACAACGAAGAAATGGAAATATAAATTTAAGTAAATATTTCATCTCCTCGAGTGGGGATCGATCCCACGACCAGTCGGTTTTACAGTCACACTTCATGCCGCTGGGCCACGACTGGCCTCAAATTATAAATGTGATATTAAATGAAATAATTTAAATTGTGATCGAAATATTTATATAATGTTGCTGTAAGGTAAAAACATGAAAATTTATTCATTTATAAAAGGTAATTTATTGTAAATTACCTCTCAAAGCATCAGTGAGCAGAACAACGCAGTTTGTGATTGCATCGCATTACCGAACGGTCCAATCAATATAGAAACAGTTATCACATCATTACACAAACATTGTATTTTGTCTCGTTTTCATAATTTTATTTAGCAGGGGCTCAAGGTGTGACTGTAAAATCGGCTGGTTGTGGGTTCGATCCCCACTCGAGGAGATAAAATATTTATTTAAATGTATATTTCCATTTCTTCGCTCTGGTGTCGAGGCAAAGCGCGGCGTTGAGTTCTACCACTCAACACGCAATGCTTCCAGAATTCGGTAGAAAGTGGGGAACGGAGTGTCTTAACACTAGGTTCCCTCTGCCTACCCTGCTGTGTGCGGGATACAGTGTAAAGCTATTTTTTTTACTAAAAAAAATATTTTTTCGTTCATATATAATTTATACATATTTTTGTATCCTCTAAGTTAGCAAATAACAAAACTTGCTTGCACTTGATGTTTAATAATTTTTTTTACGATCTGTTTTATAAATATTTTATTGATTCAAACATAAATAATTATAACCGGTTTCCTTCATAAAATACAATACTCATATATCAAATATAAAGAATATATAACCTATATATAATATAACTTAAATCGAAACACCTCGCAAGGAGATTTCCTTCATGCATAATTAAAGGCAATGTATTTTTAGCAAAGCGAACTCAAAATGAAGTTATCAGTTCTTAGCTTTTCCAGTTTAAAGTTTCAAACGAAATCAATTTGGAAGGCACGGTGAGTTCTGAAGTGCCTAACTTCTATCGGCACCGAGATGAAAACTCTACGTAAAGATCTTGAATAAATACACGAGTTAAATAACTTTTTAAGATGGCTCTCCTATTAAGAAATCATGTATAAAACGACAAATATGTTATCTACTAGTGACCCTCTCGCGGCTTCGCCTGCTTGAAGTATATATTTTTTTATTTACCTATTTGAATTACATTCGTGCTCTAATAAAATCATCATTTTAAAGATAATATCAATACATTGAGAACTAAAGTTTCAGCCAATTAATTTTTTTATTTTCATAGATTTATATAAAACAAATAATAAATGATAAGGACATTTGCTAAAGTAAAATAAATAGTAAAATCTATATTTAAATTGGTTAAACCATTTGTAAGATTAGTTTCCACAAACGTACAGACAAACAGACAAAACGGCACAGAGACAAAAATTTTAAAAATCATTGTGTTAGATAACCACGGTACATTAATTTATCTTCATACCTTTTTTTAGCGTTTATTAAAGAAAAATTAAATAATAATTTTATCAGCTTCGAGCTGTATCCCGCACACAACAGGGTAAGCAGAGAGAAAAGAAAGTTTTAATCACAAAAAATATAATTATATTTCATTTTTTTTTATAAAATTAAATATAATATATTTTGTGGTGAATGTTTACAAAGTCTCCTTTGTACACACTACACTCCCACAATTATCATAATTTAGAGTGATGGCAAGTACCCAGTGATGTTATTTGCCTATGATTAACACATATTTAAAAACTATAATGTAATAGTGATGTTATTTTATTAAAAATGAATAATAATTAAAATGAAAAATAAATATGTAGGTTAATAGGACATTACTCATAACATTATCATATTTTATTTACAGTATAAAGTAAGGAAATAATGATTCACAGTGCAGTTATATAGGCTACGGTAATATTTATCTCTTTTCTCAATTAATTGGTTACTAACATTAGGTACAGGCAATAACACTATGCATTTAATTATTATATTGTTTCTTTATTTTTTGAGGCCAGTCCTGGCGCAGGGGCACAAAGTGTGACTGCAAAATCGACTGGTTGTGGGTTCGATCCCCAATCGACGAGATGGAATATTTACATTATATTATTTACATTTATATTTTCATTTCTTCGCTCTGGTGTCAAGACAAAGCGCGGCGTAGAATTCCGCCACTCAACACGCAATGCCTCTAGAATTCGGCAGAAAGTGGGGTACGTAGTGTCTTAACATTAGGTTCCCTCTGCCTACCCTGCTGTGTGCGGGATACAGCGTGAAGCTGATTTATTTATTTGATTTCATGTTTTATAAATATAAAAAAAAACACAAACTACAACATCATAGACTTGATTTAAAAATAAAAGTTAGTCTAAAAAAATATACTATAATACCCAACGAAGCTTTTACGAATCAAATGTACGTAATCCTAAACGGAGAACATTTCAATAATTGACCGCAAATTGGTCTCGATGCGTGCCGGTTCCACGCACTGATCAATCATAATTGTCGAGGACTAACAAGCAAGCTAACAGCCGCCGTAATTACTCAAATACCTCGCTAATAGATGCACTCGTTGCAACATCCTGCGCTTTTAAATTTAACCTATCACCTTTTTTTATACGCAGTTTTCATTTGAATTCGTAGCGTCGAAACGTATCTAAAATGTTTGCGTGCTTTTGTATTGTTCTATTGTTATTGAAAACAGTGTCGGCCCAAATAAATGGTGATTTTTGGTGGATACATGAAAAAGTCGCGAAGCTACAACAAGTTGAACCGCCTCCGCCTAAATTTGATGATGTTAATGAATTCGAAACGGATGATAGCGTTAAAGTTGTGTTTAAAGATAATGAAATAAATTCTAAAGATTTTTTTTATAATAATATAACAGAAGTTGAATCATTTTTGAATCAAGGAGAAATATTACCAAATGCTATCAAATTTCAAGACCAAAGTGAATTAGCGAAGCCTATGAATACCGAATTGAGTAAGATAAATTCCAGTAACGTTCAAGTTTTTAATCAAGTCTTAGATTACCCCAATGAGAAAAAAGATGCTTATTTAAATAAAAATAATAAATCTCAAAATACAGAAGATGTTTTCGAATTTATTTTTCCAAATGACAATGAAGTGATATGGGAGAACAAAATAAAGAATCTTACTCAAACTGTCGTATTCAATGACTCTCAAAATTTCAATAAAAAGTACAATTTTAAGCCGAACACAATTAAGTTAAATGATAAAGTGTTATTTGAAGAAGGAAAGAAACAATTTGAATCTGAAAGTATCTGTACTTTTATTAATAAAGATGAATGTGCAAGTAGAAACGGAATTATTAACATACCAGGGTAAGTATCATTTCAGTAATTATTAGCTGTTGAAAAATATTATCATTCTTCGAAAAAAGCAAATTTAAAATTTTTCTAATTATTTACAGATCGTGTACTAGAAAAATCATATTTGAAACCCAGAAAATTTGTTGTATAATTCCATTGGGAACGAAAGTGTCATCTAAAATCCAAAAGCCACATAAACTTTATACATTTATAAAACGCTATAAGCGCTCCGAATCGGAGAATCAATTAGGTTCTGTTTTAAGGCAAAGAAATGCCCTGTTAATGCGAAATCATTCACAAATAAATAAAAATAAACTCATAGCCACGACGGTACGCTCACAGCCAGCTCTGAAAATAGTCACACCAGATTACGTAGATCCTTATTGGAATATAAAAAACTCTAAAATACGAAATCCTAGTACGCAAAGCAGCACTAACAAAGATTATCATAATTCTGATTATGGTGAAGACTATGCTGTAGAGCTCCCAAGACCTGGACTTGTTGGACTTTACTCAGAAAATGAAAAATTACAAGGAGCAACCAGTTGGAAAGTAAAAGATATAAAAAAAGGATTCACTTACGGAGTATCAGATGAAGTCAGTGAAGAAGACGATGGCGAAGATGAAATACCCTTCGGATATTCGAGCTTTGATCCACGATTAAGTAAATATATATATTTTACTTTACAATTACTATAGACCTTATTTTATACCAATTAACAGTTTCATGATTTTTATTCTATTATAGGTGTCTCTACTAAAAAGCCTAGACCAATAAGACGCAAGTCAAATCGCGTCACGGTGGTGCCAAGAGACCATACAATGCAACAATCCGAAAGTCAAACTATAAATTTTCACTCCACTCCAGATTTTCACGTATTACAAGGATTTAAACTAATAAATTTAACCGGCAACAAGAACAGACACACCAGAAAAACTACTACAGAACGTTTTCATGAAGTTAATGAAGATGGATCCTTAGAAAAATTATCAACAGTTAGCTCTGACGATGAATATGTGGATACTGTTGACGTGGATCAACAAGTGTATAAGCGATGCGGGCGAAATATTAAAAATTCTGGTAAATAAGGAAAAAAAAGAAAACAACTATGTTTAATATTACATTTTTAATCAGCTTCACACTTCACTTCACACGAAATTGGTGTTAAGACCCTCCGCTTCCCACTTTCCGCCGAATTCTGAAAGCATTAGGTGTTTAGTGGCAGACCTCAAGCCCGCGCTTTGCCTCGACACCAGAGCGAAGAAAATTAAAATTATAAATATTTCATTTTCTCGAATGGAAATTGAACTCACAACCTGTCGTGTTGTAAACACTTTTTCCCCTGCGTCACGCCTGGGCTCGTTATTATTATTTTTCATTACATAGGTACATATTTAATTTGTTTTATTTTTCATTGTTTTATTTTTCATTACATAGGTACATATTTAAACTTGCGCTTTCCACTAAAAGGCTGACTACTGGTGGCTTTACCCTATATATAATTTTATTTACAGTAAAAGATATAACAGAAAATGGTTGCGATCCGTGGCTGGCAATAGTCGTGTCTACGAAAAATCCCGACAGCATTTTGTGCTACGCAACCATTGTACACCCTCGTGCCGCCGTCACAGCCGCTGATTGCGTGTCGAGGTTTCTTTTAAAATATATACTAACAGTGGTTTTTATAGCTATATTCAGCTTCACGCTGTATCCCGCACACAGCAGAGAGAAAACCTAGTGTTAAGACACTCCGTTTCCCCACTTTCGGCCAAGTTCTAGAGGCATTGCGTGTTGAGTGGCGGAACTCAACGCCAAAATAAATAAGTATTTCATCTCATCGAGTGGGGATCGAACCCACTACCAGTCGATTTTGCAGTCACACTTTGTGCCCCTGCGCCACGACTGGCCTCAAATTATATTATTTATATTATATTATTATATAAGTTTACATAACAAAATAAATCATAAGTTAAAAACTTTCAAATATTTTGTTTATAAATGTTTATAAGAGAACATTGTTGTAAACATTTAAACTTGATTAAAACGTCCAATAGACTTTTAAAAACTTTAGCAAAGTTTAACCAAGATTATTCTGTCTCTACGATCATTTTGAGGGATGAATAGTAATAACAACCTTATATTGATTTTTTTTTATATTTTATACTTATACAATAATGATAAGATTAAGGCCAGTCGTAGACCAGGGAACAAGAGTGCAACAGGCTGCGGGTTTGATTCCTACTCGGAGAAATAAGAAAATAGTTAATATTTTCTTTTTTTGTTTTGGTAACGAGGCGTTGGCACAGCGTTGAGTTCCGCCATTCAACACACAATGCCTCCAGAATTCGGCGGAAAGTGGGAAACGGAAAGTCTTAGCACTAAGTATCCAAGTTTCCTCAGCCTATTCTGCCATGTGTAGGATAAACCGTTAAGCTAAAATATATATATATTCATAAAGATATTATATATTTTCAGAAAACCAGTTGGCGAAGTTACTGTTATAACTGGTGTTTGGGATTTGAAGGAAGAAAGACAAAATTCACAGCAACGAATGTCAACCATTTACATTCATCCCCAATTCAATTTAGGAAATCTTGACAACAACCTCGCTATTTTGGTAAATAATTGATTTTGTAAATATTATGTTTACAAATAGTCTAAATAATATTAAAATTATTTATTGTTTTATTTTGGGGGCCAGTCGTGGCGCAGAAGCCGAATTTGACTGATAACGCTACTAGTTGTATGTGTCGAGGAAGTGAAATATTTATTTAACTTTATATTTTTTTTAATTTTTCGGTGTAAAGGCAAAGCACGGTTGAGTTCCGCCACTCAACACGCAGTGTTATTAATTAACATTTTCATTTCTTCACTCCGGTGTCGAGACAAGGCGCGGTGTTAACTTCCACCACTCATCACGCAATGCCTTGAGGATTCGGCAAAAAATAAGGAACAGAGTGTCTTAAAACTAAGTTCTCTGTACCTACCATGCTGTGAGCGGGATACAGCGTGAAGCTAAAAAATACATTCAAAATAATATCTCCTCGAAAAAATATCTTTATGAGAATTAAATGTATTTCTTTATAAGAATTATCAAATCGAATGAAAGAAAATAACGACTATAATATTTAGAAATACGAAAGTTTCAACTTGGCTTTATTTTATTCAACTATTTACTGAAATTGCATTACGTTGACAGCATTGGAAGCGTCCACTGAGAATAGATTCAAAAGTCCAACCTGCGTGTGTCGGAGACCCGCATGTGGGAGACAGCTGCTACTTTGTCGGCTGGGGTGGCTACGACCGAGGTGATTACATTTTCCATTTTAAATATGAGTTTTTTTTTTATGATAAATTAGATTTTATAACAATTTTGACTTTTAAATTTTAAATAAATAATTAGAATATATTGTTTTATAGCTGTGTCTAAACGCGGTTGCGGTCTTTAATATTTACCATTTTCAATCAAAGATTCAGAGATCATTTTTAAATTAAATTAATTATTGTAAACTATTTCTATTTCCGTTTATTTGAGATTATTCCTATTTATTTGAGACCGTCGTGCTGCTGGGGCACAAACGTGCGACATTCATTGGAAAGAAATATTTAATACTTTTATTTCCTTGCTCTTCTACCGTTACCACTCAACACGCCATACAAGCAGATTTCGGCGGAAAATGGGGAACAGAAGAAGTTCTATTTCCTCGGTATATTGAGACAAGCATGGCGCTTGGTTCTGCCATTCAAAAGTTACCTCTAAATAAATAAAATGGGAACAGGAAGTATAATAAATACGAAATGATTTTCTACTGTTTTTCAACTAAGCTAATATGAGAAAATATATAAAAAACATTCAACAAAAAATATTGATAATAATGTTAACGGTGACCGATATTACATTCGTGTAACATAGTAACTAGCACAGTTTCGTTGAACTATTACCTAATCATAACAATAGAATTGCCTCATTGCGATCTCGTATCCGGTGTGTTAACCTGTGTGTGATACAGATTGTTAACAAAATAATTTAGTTCACAAACAACAAATGGTTTGTTATTTTTAATTTCCCCTCAAAATCTTATAAAAATATTAAATATTCAATACTTTCATAATTTAAATAAGTCATTGTCAAACGTAGTTACGTATATGGTTAATTTTTTGTCGTGGTCGTGTTCTGGTGGTTAATAATAATTATAATAGAATATGTTACTTATAAGTAAAAGATTTTTTTTATTTAGGCAAAAAACTTATAAATTCTTTTTTTTTTTAGTGTCAAATAACGCTACTTAAAACATTTCTTAAAGAATCACATCTCTAAATTTTACTTCTTTTAATGATATATTAGCCCTTCAACCAAAACCACACTGGCAGCACGCTACCATACTGACACCTCGAGAGTGCAACGAGAAAATATCTTCACCCGACATCAGCATACCGACTGGAGCGTACTGTGCTTCTGTGAAGACACGAGGAACTGTGGTATTTATGATTTTATATACAGTTTAATTAAAATATCTCCAAATTTACTTATAATATTATATATCAATTATATTAACCTAGCAAACCGCTCGCGGCTTCGCCTGCTCGTACTACAGAATTATTAGTTGATTAATAAATTACTTTAGTCTTATAATAACATATAATTTTAAAGATATAACTTTTTTATTTATAAGCCGATTTCAATAAAACAAACAATAAATTTGATGAGAAATTATGCAAAATGCAATAGCGAAAACTGCATTCAAATCGGTTACAATGGTAAAAACTGCTTTTAAGCACGCTGCTGCCTGCACAAACTAAGAAACATGTAAAAAGTCTTATTTTTTAAATCATTGCTTAGAGTTCCATTATAATATATTGATGCATTCCCCCAATAAAAAATGTTCTGTTCATACAAAAAAATAACAAATTCATATAACATTTTAAAAATCTTATTTGTTTCCAGACGGGCGTCGGAGGTCCTCTTTTATGTAAAACTGGTGACCGCGTATCAATAGTAGGAGTGGCGGTGTACCGAGAGAGTATCGTTGTTCTATTACCTGTATTCGAATGGATCTTAACTGCACTACGGGATCTACAGATTCATTAAAAATTATAATTTTTAATTATATAGAATAGTTGTTTGACATTTTTTTTTATGTTTTTAATTATATTTTTGAATAAACATAATTGAAGTTGTTTGAAAAATTGTTTTTGTAAATAAAACCCAAATTATTCTCCTTTATAGTTTATTTAATTTAATATTTTATAATTTGAAAAATAAATTGTGTACAGCATTTCATGAAATTTAATACCCACGTACACATATTAACGCTAATTTTCTAAAAGTCAAAACATGGCTTTATTAACTTTCATAAAATGCTCAATTCAAAATGGAGCAAAATAAAAAATACTATAGGAACTAGAAAATAAATCTACTAATCACGAAACATTGGGAATGTCGAGATCTACTACACTGTAACGTTCAACACTGTAATACAAATATTTAGATACGCCCCGTATAAATAAACCAAACGAATAAAAAAAACTTATCGCACTTTCTCGATATAAAATCGTAAAACCCTGAACCAGCAGCTTTAAAAATATATGGATTTTAACTCCTCCATATTACATTTACTTGTTTAGTCTATTCATACACAGCTCTATAATTAATAATATTATTTGTATACATTATCTTATATAAAACGATCTTTGGTGTCGAACTTGAGGCAAAAATGTCGATACAAAGATTGTTTTAAAATCATAAATTTATAAAAAAAAATAATAACGTAAAACAAGTCTTACGAATAACAGCCATTTAAGAACTAAAATAAATAAACGTTACTAATTTTCATAAGAACGCAGCTGTTATTTTGAAAAAAGAAATGTCCTATATAATGACTTGAATGTCTGTACTTTTGACAATTTGATAAAAAAAACTTAAATAAAAATAAATGTCATCCACGTTCTCAATGTTTATACAACTATGAAATAAAACGACTATTACTAAAAAAATATACAAAATATTAATACTCTGAGCATTTCATAGTAATAATAATGGGGGAGGGGGGGTGTAATCTACTAATAAATGAATTAATCTATTTCATCTAGAACATTCTGTACGAATACTACATGTCAATAAAAAAAATGAATACTAAATGTTATGTTTTTTTTTTACACTCACAATATTAAAAACAATAACTGGCAAATGCATATGATGTACTTCCTTCCTTATAAAACATGTAATACAGATAATAAATATGCAATACTAAACGGTTATTCAGTTATACGTTGTATACACACAAAAGCTGCATAGTAATTATTCATATTTAAAAAATATATATAATCTACATTCCATATAAAAGTACAGAAGTGTGAGTAATCAGTTATAGTGGTAAAGTTATACCTACTACTTGACTATTATTCAAATTTTGATATTGTATTTGAACATAGTCTTTTATGCAGTTTAAAAGTTATTTTAGTGTGACTTGAGAACGACATATTGCGGTCTTTATTGAGATAAGTTAAGATTTTAGTGCTCATATTCCGAAAACAAGCTGCCAACCAATGTAGAAAAATATCGACGTTTAAAGGACTGACTCGTTATATTAAATGAGGTAATATGGAATGTACACTATGTTTTAAAATATAAAATTACAATATTTTTTTATTACAAAAACAAAACAAAAAAAGAGATGTATTTTTAAATGTATACAACTATAATTAAATACCGATGACAAGATCGTTTATCACATTACGCTCAAGCTATCACGAGTGGCTCGTCGTCTGAGAAGCCGTGTATTGGCGGTACATCGTCGTCATCTGGGAAAAAGTTAGAAAATTTTGAAAGCTGTATTATATTTTAAGGAGCTTATTTAATTCTTTATACGACACAAACTCGACTGCACGTGATAGACGTAGGTTCAAATCTCATTTAGGGTCATATTTATAGCCAAAAAAGTATGATATTGAGTTCATAATTTTTTTTTTTCCAACCAAGCATTAATTTCCGCTGCCTAAAAAATCTAAATGCTACGTTTCATTTCCAGCGGGAAGATCAGAATGTGCTACTTTTAGTTAATTTGTACCTAAACAGTCGAAACCTATCGGCCTCTGTCGTGTTACATTGGTACCCACCATGGTCTATAGTGGCCTGCCCCCGCCGGCTGTCGTAGCGCGTGGCGCCCAGCAGCAGCGAGTTGGAGAGGCGGCGGTGGCGCAGCGCCACGTGCAGCAGCGCGGCGCTGAGCGCCACGGCCGCCACGCACGCCGCGCCCGCGCCCCACCACGCCGCCGGCGCGCCCCACGCCGCCCCCTCCACCGAGCCCGACAGCGACTCTGCGCCTGGGACATTTTATGATTTTTAATTCCTATAGATATTGGATGATCTAAAAATAATTTTCGCAATAAAAACATTAATAATATGCAATAGATAATATTATTAGTATGTGGAACAAAATTTAAAGTACACAATAACAAAAATGCATATGATCAGCTTCACGCATTATCCCGCATATAGCAGGATAAGCAAAGGGAACCTAGTGTAAACACATTTCGTTCCCTATTTTCCGTCAAATTTATTAAATCGATGTACATCAAATATTTAAAATTTTACATTGGAATTTTCATATGTTTCATAATAAATTTTTTTGTAAAACAATTATTTCAATCAACATACCAGCCATAGTCAAAACTTCACTCAGATCACTATAATATCCTTCCTCCGTAATGGCTCTGACGCTAACAAACAATGGTCCTTTGGGCGCGTTGTCCGCCGTCATTATTAATGGAGAAAATTCTGCGATAGCTGTCTTTATGTCATCATCCGGATGGAGAAGATCTTCGGGAATTTCCTTTTGGGAAACCAAGATTTGGTATTTGTGCCTGAAAATAAATATTATAAGAATAATGTATAAGAAAATAACATTATTATGTTATAGCACAGGTCTTTATCTCCTCAATCTAAATTCATTTTTATTTTATGACAAAATCTTTAGATTTTTGTACTAATCTGATGATATCTTAATAAAATATGCTTTCTAATACAACAGGCGCCGTACTTAGGCACGGACGCGTTGTCGTCGGCGTGCTGCCAGCTGACCATGACGTGCCCGTTGGGGGACAGCCACGCCATCACGGCGCGCGGCGGCTCCACCTCGCCGCTGCGGAACATCGAGCACGTGTGGCTTGAACCTTTTTCTGTCGCCTGGGGATTTTTTTTAATTATTTTTATTATATGTTTAGCTTCACACTGTATCTTACTACACAGCATGGTAGGTACTTTTAGAACACTGCGTTCCCCATTTTTTGTGACCTAAATCCAACAAAAAGCTCGTGTGAAATATATTCTATTTGGGTGCTTGCACCAAACACCATATATAACATACAATTTGTCTTAAATAAAAATGTATCCTAAGTTAAGTAATGACAACATTTCTCAAAAAATAGGACACTTTAGTTGTCAATTTTTAGTTCTTATTAAATCACAATTACAAATGAAATAATATATATGTATTTTTAAATTATTTATAAAAAAATTCTACGTTGTACTTTGATGGCATCCATAAAAATTATCTATAATGAATGGTATTTTCGCATTTTCCAATGGTGCGCTAAAGATCCCGGTCCTCCGCCTTCCGCATCCAGTCAGCAACATTTTTCAGGTCGTCGGTCCATCACGCTAGAGTGCGTCCTACGCTACGCTTGCCGTTCCGCAGTCTCCACTAAAAGACTGCTGGTCTGCTCAAAGAACCATCAGCCCTTCCACTAACGTGTCCAGCTCACTGCCACTACAACGTACTAATTCTGCGAGCGATGTCGAAAACTTCCGTCAGTCGGCGATGTTCTGTTCCGGATACCCTCATTTTTCATTTTAAAAAATTAAATCAAATCAGCTTTACACTGTATCCCACACACAACAGGGTAGGCAGAGGGAATCTAGTGTTAAGACACTCCGTTCCTCACTTTCTGCCGAGTTCTGGAGACATTGCGTGTTGAGTGGCGGAACTCAGCGCCGCGCTTTGCCTCGACACCAAAGCGAAGAAATGAAAATATAAATGTAAATTAATATTTCACTTCCTCGAGTGGGGATTGAACCCACAACCGGTCGATTTTACAGTAGAGTCGAGTTTACACTTTGAGCCTCTGCGCCACGGCCGGCCTCATTTTATCCTTCAAATAAACTCCGATCAGAGCTAGCTCCATAGCACGTAAGCCAAAAATGAATTCTTCGATCAGTCTCTCCCNCCTCATTTTATCCTTCAAATAAACTCCGATCAGAACTAGCTCCATAGCACGTAAGGCAAAAATGAATTCTTCGATCAGTCTCTCCCTTAAATTTGTTTCTATAAAACTGAATAGTTTACTCTAATATTGATATCATAAAAAAAAAAAAAAAAACTTACAAATACACAAATGTTGAAGCGAGCGCCGATGGGAACACCTTCAATTAAATGCACGAGAGACACGTTCTTGCTTGACTTTAGCTCGTAACGACTGACTTTGTTGTGTGTCAGCTCTGTTATGTCCAGCTAAAATAAACATATTATGAAAAAAAATTATTTCAACTCGACTCCATATCGAAGAAATGAAAATATTAAATATTTAATTTCCTCGAGTGGGAATCGAACCACCAAACTGCCGCGTTTACAGTGCCACGCGTAATAATATAATGCAATTAGTATTGTTTATAATTAATACTTCTTATATAATGTTGTTATTATAAAAATAAATATATTAAAATATGTATTTTAAGTAAGGGTTAAGTATATAATACAGTTTATATTAAAAACCGTAATGAATTCCTTTATTCACCGTGCCATGTAGGTGTAAGGAGAGAAGCTCAGAGCAGTCCTTGGGACTGGCGACCTCTGTACAGGTTTAAAGGTCTTATTCAAATGAACATTCGAGATTACCTCAACTGCCCGAGATCTCTTCTTTCTCGACACCGACATCGAGTTTAAAACGATCCTACTAGTGCCGACATGGAAGTACGTAAAAACATATGATAGTTCTATACAACCTGAAATCTATTTGAAAAATACAACCCGAAATCTATTTGAAAAATATATAAAGGTTTTGTCTAATACATTGTAAAGTAAGTGATAATAATAACTTGCTTACCCTATAAGCTACTGGCTCTTGTATGACATCACAATTAGCTTTCCACAAAATCTGCAGTTCACCCTTCTGAACATCGAATATAAAGTGTAGATCTTTTACAGGTGCCCTTAGAGTAAGAAACAAAGGAAATTAGCCATTAAATAAGTAAACAGATAATATTATGATAATTAATATTGTCTATATTTTGAAGCTTTGTGGTTTTTTGTCGCATAATCTTAGAATAAATAGGAAAAATTACAGAAGTTATCTCCCTGCGCCTGTCTCGAATTCTGTTTAGCTTTTTTAATTATTCCGTTATAAATGTTTATATAGAAAATTATGTACTTAATGTACATTTATTGTATTTATAAAGTTATCATCTCAGTTTTTTATATTAAAAAAGAAATCAATTGTCATAATATGCTTCTATAAAGCATATTTTACGTTACTAAAATTATTTACATCAATAAAAAATGAAAAAGCAATACATACTTAGCATTCTCTCGCGTTATAATTTCCTTCATGGCGAAAGGTCCTCCGCGCAGCCCCACTATGAACATATAGCTTTCGCACGCGTGCAAACCTTCTATTAGTACACTTGTGTTCTTCGTTATCATTTGTGTTACTGTAAAAATATATGTTAAACTATAAATAATTACCATCTAAAAACACGTCACAACATTTCTAAAGCATGCTTCTACTAAATATATAAAACTATTCTAAAACAAGCATCAATTGACAAAGAAAGCATGAAAGTCATATTTTTTTTAAGGTAATCATCATAAATTCATCGATTTGTATTTTGAAAACAAAAACATAACAAAATATCATATTTACACTTTCATATAAAATACAAAAGGTATTGCGTATTAACTTTTACATATAAAAATAAGAAAATTAAAAAAAAACAACTCACCATTATTCTTCCATTCGGGTAAATGAATATAATTGACTTCATACTCCAATTCCCTGTTCTTATATCTGTCAGCGGTGGGCGCAGACCAGGACACGTGTACGGAAGTACGTTTCTCCTTTATCAAGACCGCAGTTACGTTCAGTTTCTCGTCTGGAACTCCCTCAGTTTTGAGCGGTATTGTGAATGGATCACCCATTGTTGTGTTCTTGTATGCTCTAATGTCAATGTAGACTGTGATGCCAGGTGGGAGATTTGTTACTGAAATCATATTTTTACATATTTTAAAGAAAAATGATTTTTTAATAAACATATGAGATTTGAATAAATAATTATTTCCTTAGTCAGACAGATTTAAGATGTCGAATTTTTTTCAGAATTAAAAATAATCAATGTAATTTCCTTAGTATAAATAAATAAAAATATTAACTAGCACAGATAAACTACTCACTCTAGTGACAAGCCAAATCGCGGCGTTGATTTCCACCACTCAACGCAATGCCTCGAAAAAACGATGATTCAAAAGTTGGAGAGTGGAGTGTCTTAACACTCGGTTTTTTTGATAATTCTGTTATATGCGAAATACAGAGTAGAAAAACAATTGAGCTGCACTTAGTTATTAGGGAGCGCACTCACTGTTGAGCGCGTTGTCGGTGGTGCGCACGACGTCGCGGCCGCCGTAGCCGCGCGGCAGGCGCAGGCGCACGGCGTACCCGTCCACGCCGCGCAGGCGGTGCCAGCGCAGCGCCGCCACGCCGGGCGCGGGCCGCGACACGCTCGCGTTCACGATGTCGTCCACGTCGCTCACCGAGTCGAACGTCATGTTGGCGATCGCCGTCGACTGCGACGTCAGCGCGCCGTTTGTTGCTGTCACCTGTTTGTATAAAATATTATTTACAGTTATAAGAAAATATGTATTGACCGTCGTATTGAATCATTTTTATTTCTGACAAAAAACGGCATAGAACTGGACAGAAAGTATACATCGGAGTATTTTATCACTTGGCTCTCCCTTCCCACCATGCTATATGAAGAAAAAAGCGTGAAGCTGGGCATAGATTATATTGCTTTTTATTATATTTTAAATGTTCACGCAACTCATACATTCCGCAATTAGTAATGATTTATTGTCGAAACATTTTATCCTCCATCTCTTCTTCCTAGATACTATTAGTTTAATGTTAGAACCCTTTTTTTTATTTATATAAATTTGCAATGCCATTTTTGTTTTATATAGAAAGATATCTTTAAATGACCATGATTATTTAAGACTTGTACATTATCAAACTCCACAGAGGAGCCACACTGACCAGTTCTGCCCGAATCCAACGGCTTTCGGAACCTTAACCGATCTGGTCCAACAAGTGGAGGGCCTACCCACCAGCGTCCGATTCGCGGCAGCCACTCGAAAACTTTTCCGCTACAACGGCTATCGGTTCTCCTTGTATATATACATTTCCTGCCCTCTGCCACTTCGACTGAGCAATTCTTCGAACAATGTCGGTAACTTTTGCTTGTCGTTATATATTGCGAGGTCGAGTCGTCATTGTCAGTAGCCAGATCGTACCCCTTGCCCCACCGTTACCAAAGCCGCTACCGTAGCATGGAATAGCAGGGCTGCCGGGAACTGGAGACCGTTTTCGTGTTCGCTTTGCCATAGGAGTATTTGCCATAATGGCCACTCTTAGCATAAAAAACAAAAAGAAACATACCCAAAACGAATAATTCTTGTTAGGCTTAAAGAATCCCTCTAGCACAATGGACATAGGTTTATTATCCTCTGTGGCTGGAATCAGTCTTTCTATGGGTGGCAATGGCGGTACGTAATACACTGTGTACGAATGTACAACACCGCGGGGTTCAGCTGGAGGGTCCCATATTAGATTGACTCGTCTGCCTACCATTTGTCGTACTGTTAGACGACGAGGTGGAGATGGTTCTGGAATCAAAATGCAAAGTTAATTATTTAAAAAAACGTTTTAGTGTTTAAATATTATTTTATCATTGTACATAGTACTTGTATTAACGATTTCTAGCCTCTAAAATATTAGATTTAAAGGGTTCATTAAATTTAACTAAACTCAACATCACAATTTGTCTTCTTAACGGAGCTCGGCAATGAAAATACTTCATTCTTCCGAGTGGGAATTGAAACCACAACTTTGCATTTACAGTAAGACGCTATTCTATTGCGCTACTATGGAAATATGTGTAAAGAAAAATTTTAGGAAAATATTTTTTGCTAAGCAAATAAAAAATCTAAATAAAAATAAACTACTTACCCCCTTCTCCCGTCACGGTAGAAACATATTTATCAGATCTGTAAATCTTTTTGGTCCTGCTATCCTGGATGTAGACTGTTACATTATACTCAGTAAACGGCTCAAGTCCATTGAATCTTAAATACAATAAAATGAAAATTAAATATAAATTGGTCTACAATGCCTATTTTTTTATACGTTATTTGTGATTTCTAACACCACTTAGAATACAGAAACCTAGTATTAAGACACTCTATTTCCATTAAGACACTTCAGTTCCTCACTATCTGCCGAATTATGGAGGCAGTGCGTGTTGAGTGGTGCAACTCAACGTCTCACTTTTGTTTCGTTACCAGAGAGAGGAAATGAAAATATTAAATATTTAATATCCTCAAATGGGTATCGAACTCACAACCTGTCGTGTAGATGAGATGCCTATGATTTTAGGAGGCATTTATCAATGTAATAGAACCCAAAACATTTTTTTTTACATTTTCGTCTGCTGGTTTGTGCGTTTATGCCCGCTAATCGAAGAAACACCTTCACTCTTAAATCTTAATATTTGTTTTATTGGAATCGCTTCATAAATACAAAAGTTGTATAAGTTATAAAAGATTTTGTTGGATAATACTGCTATAAAAATAAATGTGTCATTGACTAAAATTTTAGTTTTCAATGAATAGTTTTAAAACTGATAATACTATTAGAACACGAAAGCAATTCAGATTAGTAAACCAATTATCGTGTAGTTTTAGCTGGCGCAAGCCGCCAGCGGGTCGCTATTAAATAATATAGAACAAATGACAAACCTACCTATAAACACTTTCATTGGTCCAAGTCATATTTTTCCACGTTCCTTCACTAATCTTAGATATAGATGGCAAGAAGTTCATTACAACAAGCTTTTGTTGCGGCACCCAACACGATATTAGGAAACTGGTCGCATTTATTGAGAATTGATCAACTCCAATACTTATAGACTGAGAAATAAAAACATAATGTTAATTAGTAGTAGTAGTTAGTAGTGTTAGTTGACAGTTTAATCCTTATCAAGAAAATATTTATATTTAATACAAAAACATTTTTACATCTTATATATGCGACAATGCGTAGAAAAGACCGAAAGTAGAGAATGAAGTAAAAAATTCATTTAAATAAATAAAACATATTACAAATGTGAAAGATCATGATGGTGTTGACGACTATAATATGATTGATGTTTTGTTCCATTTTTACGTAAACACTACTGAACGGTTTTAGATGAAACTTAACAGTAATATAGCTTATACTAAAAATATATATTAAGATTTAGTGTGATTTGGCTATAGTATAACAAAAAGTACGCAGGCAAAGTTATGTTTGGGTCGTGATTAATACATACGTTATAAAATGTTCCTTTATCTTCATTAGTACAATTCGCCTCGTCGCTACCGTCGTAGCAGTCCTGATGCCCGTTACACACTTTGACTTGCCAGAGGCATTTGAGACCATCGTCGCATTGGAAGTATCGAGACGGACAACTTGATACGTTTCTGTGTTTCTGTTAAAAAAAAAAGTTAATTTTAATTCAAACTTTGCATTTCGTGATATTTAAGAAGTTAGTAAAATCTCATAATAAATTAATATGTATAATACGATGTTCAAATGTTTTACAAAATAGTATAATTTGCAAATTCCTTAACTTTGTGATGATTTATATTTATGAAAAAAAAAATACAATATATTACCACCTAAATATTATATAAAAAACAATATGAAAAGTACCGCCCCACAGTAGAGCTCGTCGCTGCCGTCGGCGCAGTCGCGCGCGCCGTCGCAGAGCTGCGCGTCGCGCACGCAGGCGCGCGCGTCGGCGCAGGGCGTGCTGGCGGACGGCGCAGCGCGGCGGCGCGGCGGCGGGGGGCGCGCAGCCGCGCTCGTCCGCGCCGTCCGTGCAGTCCGCCATCAGGTCGCACACCCACGACAGCGGGATGCACACACCTGGGTACATTTGTATCACTAAATTATATACACAATTGTAAAAGCAGCTCGAAATTTTCTAAGAAAATCCAGTCGGTTGGTTTATAAGTGAATTGTTGTTTTATCGCTGCTTCACCCCTACATGGCATAATTGAATATATGAAAACAATTGACAAAAATATACAAATAAATAAACAAATAAATATATAAATAAATAATTGACAAAAATATGTAATTAACATGTTTAAAAATTAAATTAATTCTTAGCGACAAATCCATAGTACCGTTCATACCATCATTGCTTAATTACATAGTAGTATTAGGGATTAACATAGTGGATATCCCTAGTGTGTACAGCTAAGAACTAAGGCGTAGAATAGTTCAAATATATTAACGAATTTAATTGTATATTTAAAAAAAATTAAACTTAAAATACTGTTTTTACTCACCAGGCGCACAAGTAAACTGAGTTTTACTGCACTTATGTCTTGTGGCGTCGTGTTCAGGTCTCACAACAGGTTTCTCAGGATTAACTAAGCCACACAGTAATTCATCAGAATTATCCCCACAGTCGTTGATGCCGTCGCATCGCCACCAGTATGGTAGACAATTACCATTGTTACATCTAAACATCCAATCTAAACAAGATCCATTGTGTGGGAATACTGGTGTCTCTGTACTAGGTCTAGGTATTAGTTTTGTATGACCTACTGAAGAACAGTTCTTTTCATCTAACGAGTCTACGTCACTGCAATCGTTTTCGCCATCGCATACCTAAAAAGATGTAATAAATATTACAGTACATTTTTTTATAGTGTCTATAGTAATTGAATATTTTAAAAATATTATCAGTATTGACAAATTTCATATAATTATTTAAAGTTAAGCATTATTAATAAGATTTATTTACAAGTTTAAAATATACACGATGAAACATTATATGTATGTAATACATACAATATCAAACAAACGGGAAAGCACTTAAAACGCATCGACACGAACGTAATGAGAGAAGCAAAAAATGCAAAAAATCATTAGACAACGTGTCATTGTCAATCAGCTGTCACATCTCTCATTTAAAATATGATTGATTTTAATCGATTAAGGATCTTAAACTTATTTTTTTCATTTTTCTCCACTTCCTGATTGTCAATTAATTTATTATTTGCTATTCGAAAAATAAAAAAAATTGTAATTTTTAGACCACATCTCAATTCTTTACGTTTTGGTCCAAAAGTTTCAGTCTCCTTTGTAGTTTGCTGTAATAGTCAATGTTTATAAATGTATATTGTTCGGAATTTTCCCTTGTCTGTATTGTAAGTTGTCACTTCTTGCCAAATTTTATAATCTTCATATATATTATAAATCTTAGATCCATGTGAAGTACCCTATAGGTTAGATTTTGATTACGCGACAAATTTTATACAAAATGCAGCAAAAAAACAATGCATAAACACCCGTATATTTTGAATACGTTACCATATTAGGTTAAATCTTTCTGTGCCCAAGGGACCGATGACTGGAGCTCAAAAGCTTGATACCTCGCTCACCGTCGCACACCCACGAGTTGGGACGCACTGGCCGGCGGGGGGACACTCACCCACGACATGTAGATGCACTTGCCGCTAGGACAGCGGAACATGTAGGGCGCGCAGGTGGAGTCCCGACAGCGCTCGGCGCCCTCGTCCTCGCCGTCGGGGCAGTCGCGCTCGCCGTCGCACACCCACGAGTTGGGGATGCACTGGCCGGAGGTGTCGTTGCCGCAGAGGAACACGTGGCCGGAGCAGCGGAGCGAGTCCACGCGTTTCGGTTGATTTTGCTGTAGTTGAATTGAATAGAATAAATAATAGTACGACGAATCGTGGCCGCCCTGAAATAAGGCTTTTTGAAGTTTTGTGCATTGTTCATTCGGTAAGAGAATCAAAACATCCTAAAATCAAATCTGCGCGGCTACCCACAGCTAAACTCTTTAACGCTTTTTATTGTATACTAGATACAAGCCGAAAACAGAAAGAGCTTCGTTTCGTTATAAAACCTGAAAGTTCCTGTGCACAAACACTCGAGACTTGTAAGAGTTTGAGTGGTGGTTACTTTGGCACTAATTATGTAAATAAGGTGCACAAACTAGTAACTAACTTTCGTTAAATTATAAAGCTCATTTTTTTTATATTTTGAGAGAGAACCTAGTGTTCAGACACCCCGTTCCCCACTTTCTGCAGAATTCTAGAGGCATTGCGTGTTGATTGGCACAACTCAACGCCGCGCTTTGCCTCGACACCAGAGCGAAGAAATGGAAATATAAATTTAAGTAAATACTTAATCTCCTCGAGTGAAAGAATCGAACCCACAACCAGTCAGTTTTGCAGTCATACTTTGTGCCCCTGCGCCAGGACTGGCTTTCTAATATAATGTATCGGTAATTTCTAATATAATCTGTATTTAGTCCTAATATGTTCGCAGGCGCTTAATTATCTATATTATTATAGGATTTAGGGACATCTGGCGCAGTATCTGTCTCTAATGGCACTGGTTGTCAGTTTGGTTTCCACTCCGAGAAATATAATAATTGTTTTCATGTTCCTCACGCTGGTAACACGACAAAGAGCATTGAGTTGCCACTCAACACGCAACTAAGTATCCTACGCTTACCCTGCTGTTTGCGGGATACAGCATCAACGTTAAAATTAAACATTACAGGATGTTTATATAAATGTTTTATTTATCGTTTTTTTTACCAATAGTCAACTATTGCTTAAACCAAGTAGTCAACTATTGGTTAAGCAATTTTCATAGTAATTTATGAATAATTATATAATTTTTATTGTCAATAAAAAATAATCAGTTTCACGCAGTATAGCAGAAAAGGCAGAGGGTGTTAAGATACTCTATTCCCCATTTTCCGCCGAATTTTTCGGGGCATTGATTGATAGAAATGATAATATTAAGAAATAATAATTAATTCCCTCGAGTCGCGATCGAACCCACAACCGTCGCGTTAAAGTCACACCCTGGTCCTGCGCCACGACTGCTGCAAACATTTTTTGTTAGTCAGAGGTATTATTAATTGTTTATTTTTTATTTAAAAAAAAAAAAAAGTTTTGGAAATGTTTAATTTATTAAACAACAATAGTTCCTAAAATATAATAGAAAATCACATTTTACTTACCGCACAGTTCTTTTCGTCGGATCCGTCCCGACAGTCGTTATCGCCATCACAGAGCCACCTCTTCTCTATACAATTTCCGTTGGCACATTGGAACTGAGTGTCAGTACAATTTTGTTTGCCGCAATCTGAAAAAAAAAGATACATTTTAAAGACTTGTAATGTATTTAACAAACCAAGTTGGAATTTTGCGGGTAGACACATAAGTACATAGACGCATTTTTAAAAGCTCTATAATTGTTTTATATAAAATTTCTTAAAAATATATATATATGTACTAAAAATTTAAATACCTGTGCTAAGTTGATAGTAACTACATTCACACACTTATTTTCTACACTAATATCACAATGAATACACCTGTGGATCAACTGTTAAAAAGTATGGATGAGCTGTCCTCTGTGTTTGCTTCAAGAATGGGTGAGTTTGAGAAAAATCTATCACAATCTTGTTCTGTGGCCTCCAACCCCACCGTAAAAACTTTGGCTGCTGAATTCAACACCTTCAAGTCCTTTGTGTGGAAGACCCTTGGTTTATTAAAGTCGCAGATCGAACTTGTAGCAGTTGGTTTGGATCGCTTAGAAACACAATCTAGGAGAAAAGTCCTACTCTTCCATGGATTAGAAGAAAATAATAATGAAGATGTGCAGCAGACGATGCTTCATGTATTATCTAGCCAATTAAAGATGTCAGATATCAAGTCTACAGCAATTGAGTCATGCCACCGGTTAGGTGTTAAAAAAGATTCTGCCCGGCCCATTCTTCTTAGATTTAACAGTTGCCAGCTTCGTTCTAGTGTATGGAAAGCAAAAACAAAGTTAAAAGGCACAAGGATAACGGTGACAGAATTTCTTACAAAAACTCGCCAGGAGGTGTTCATTGCAGCACGTAAACATTTTGGCATTAAAAAATGTTGGTCATCAGATGGCATGATTGTTATTTTGCTGCCAAATAATTCAACAATCAAGATTTCCTCACAACGTGAACTCAAGCAATTAACAGAAAAGGCATCTGTACCGAAACCCACTAATTAGCAACAGTCTTTCTTTGTTTACATCATTTTAATTTGGCCGGTTAATAGTTCAGTATAAAGTTACATTATTTTCTTCATTGCAGGTATACTAACATATTCTTGTTTAGTCAAATTTAAATTTTATATATTTTTAACGTTTATTTATAATTTTGTTTAACTGCAATGTGACTTTGTTTATATTTTTACGTCGTGA
This sequence comes from Heliconius hermathena, assembly GCA_013403705.1. Classification (NCBI taxonomy): domain Eukaryota; kingdom Metazoa; phylum Arthropoda; class Insecta; order Lepidoptera; family Nymphalidae; genus Heliconius; species Heliconius hermathena. The sequence continues at coordinate 81,049 of JAAIXJ010000566.1, forward strand.
CATATGTCACTATATCATATGTAATTTGTGTCAACTGTCAACTATTAATTTGTTATACGTTCCGTTTGATGTTTCTTTTTCTTGTTGTATAATAGGTAACTTTTAATT
>JAAIXJ010000566.1:81348-112473 GCA_013403705.1 Heliconius hermathena
TATATATATATATATATATGTATATATTTATGTATGTGTTTATTATATATAATTTGTATTTATAAATATAGGATGTATTTATAATTATATAAGTATAGGATTTATGTATATTTGTATATGTATCTATCTACTTATGCATTTGGAAATTTGTTTCATGATTATTGTTACTATTATTATTTTAAATTTCTTAGTTATTTTTCTTTTATTGAAAACTGCACTATACTCTCTTCCCGTTGTTTGACAGTCATCCACTTCCATTGGTTGGCTGGAAGAGATTTCTTTTAGAAATAAGCCCACCTTTGCTAACTAACTTTTTAATTTTGATGTTTCTTATATGTTTTTAAGTGCAATAAAGAATATATATATAAATAGATAATTACTTTTATTATAACCAGTTCACGCTGAGATCAGATCATCAGAGAGAGAGATGAACAATAACAATAACTTCTTCTTGCGAAATGGAAAATCAGTGATACAAGGTAGACTACCACATGAGAGGATTCTCAATTTCACTCTTTATGCAGCATTTCGCTGGTAGGCGAAGATAACTTAATGTTAAAATATATAGAGCAGTACACTTCCTCCTATTGTTACAATAAAAGTGACGCCAGTACCGAAAGATCTAGAACACATCCTTCACTTTTACTTAATTTTTACGCAAGAGGAATAAGATTGATATGTATCCGTAAAGCAAAGATGGCACCGACGAATATTGAATAAAAAAGTACACATTTTCACAAAGGGTAAATAAATATGTAGTTGATACTGTAGTAAACACTATTCTACTATAATTTGAGGTTACATATAGTACTACTTTGGTGATTCGTTACCGTACGAAATTCCATGCACAGAGTGCCGCAACGCCATCTTTCAAAAAACAGCGAGAACTTATTAAAGGTCCTAAAAGGCAATCGAAATACCTGGACTCATTTAAGAATTAAGTATATCTAGAGATAATTATGTTAAGTTTTAAGTCTTTCTGAGTAGCAGGTAAAGAAGAAAAAATTATTTAAGGCTGATAATTATAAGCAAGTTAAAAAAAGGCACAAACCACGCGTCTGTGGTGTGTAATTATAATATATAAAAAAAGTAATTCTTTTTTAGATTAGCTGATTTTATTCAGTTATTCACTCATATGTCACGTACAAGTATAAACAGAAAAATATAATCTCGTAGCCGCACAGAACAGATTACCAACACTCGCTCTAATCTCGCTGGTAGCTCTCATAATAATGATGTGGTGCGCACGTGATTATGTTTGTCTGTTTGTACTAGTCATTTATGTATGAATGACTGACTGTTTGGTACGAGTGAATGTATGAGTGGTGAGTTTATTATTTATTCACAGACCTTTCTCGTCGGACATGTCGGCGCAGTCGGCGTCCCCGTCGCAGCGCCACGTGGGCAGGTAGCAGCGCTCGTCGCAGGCCAGCATGGGCGGCGCGCACGCGCAGCCCTCCTCGTCCGACATGTCGCCGCACTCGTCGTTGCGGTTGCAGCGCCACGTGTTCGTGATGCAGCGCCCGTTGCGGCACGTGAACTCCTCCTGCATTCAGCGATCACCACGAAAATTGGATTTCAACTATTTGATCCAATAATAGGTAGGAATATAAGAATCATCAAACGTATAAGACACTAGGAAAAAAGATCATTTTGATCTCTCTTTTCTGTATTAAAGAACTACTATCAGTCGCGCGAAGATATCGTAAACTATTATTATGTTATCAACACACTCGAAATAAGATATATTTGGCTATATGATATATTTATCTATATATCATAATTAATAAAAAAAATCGCCGTATAACAATAATTATATAATACGAATCGCACTATTACATATATGAGAGTTAAATATATAGACGTCCCTTAACCCACCGTTGATTTCGCAACTATGACAATGAATGAATGAAAATTATAAGAATAAATAAAAAAGTTAAACATACCGGAGAACAAGATCCAGATTGTTTCGGACATGTCATATTCGGCGCCGGTTCTAAGCCATTGGGACACATACATTTTCCATTAACCTTCTTGAAGCCATCGGGGCACAGGCAGCTAAAAGTATTTTCAGGACCGCCCAAGCAAAGATTCTCACAACTAGTATTCTTATACGAGCACGCATTACTTCCATGTTGCATGAAATACGCGAACACTTTCAAATCCATCAAGCCGGACAAAGTATCATTAATCGTTATTATATTAGCTCCCGTATCCTTATCCGCCATAAATATCGACTTCGTCTTCCAATCGTCCCAATACATTTGGTTCTTTAAGACAGCGACAGCAAATGGATGGGCTACTTTCTCATCATTCCACAGAATCCTTCTAAAATATTGCCCATTTAAATCTGCACTTGCTATGTAATCTTCCATTGCGTCCACCCAGTAAATTCTGTCAGCCATTTGATCTATCGTTATTCCGTTAGGCCATTGTACTATTGGTTTCGTGAATAATTTCTTAACATCCGTTCCGTCTAAGTTGGAGCGGGATACTGAAGGGCTACTACGATCCCAATCTGTCCAGAATAGATAACCTGCCTTTGGGTGCACTGCTATTCCTCGAGGTTTAGATAATACAGTAGAATCCAATATAGTAGCTCGTAATCTACCCTTGGCCGTAAGATCTGTTCTCACTGCTTCAATTTTTTTTCGTATCCCGTCGACGAAGAAAAGAACGTTAGATATCCAGTCCAAAGCCATTCCTTCGATGCTCGCTAAATCATTATCAACAACGACTTCCTGAGCCTGACCTTTGCCAAAACATTGTCGACTAATTTTGTCAATTTCAATATCAGCCCAGTATATGCAGTTGTTTTTCATATCGAATTCGATAGCGACAATATTTCTTTGACCCTGAACCGGAATGATAGTGGAGTTGTCAGATAGATCAATTCGTGCAATCTTGTCTCTCAGTGCGACTAGCATGAACTCTTGTGGCTCCTCTATAGGACAAGGAACTACTTGAGGCTCGTAGGGCATGTAATATGATGAAATACATACATCACCATCAATTTTCCTATAGCCTTTAGTCCTAATGTAGTTCTTTCCTGGACGACAATCAGTCGAGACGGCAAACGGATCGAAATTCAAACTTTGATTCCGTACACAAATATTATTAGACAATACAAAACCAAAATCACATTCGTAATCTCGTCTGCTACATTCACATCGTTCTTTTTTGATCGGCCTATTGTAACCAATACCGTTGTGACAATTTGTGTGAGCGATTCGTCGTTGGAACGTATCTCGCATACCTAAGACACATGAGACATGGGAGTTAGGAGGTGTTGGGGACCAAAATTTGTAATCCTCATCGGTACAATTACGTTCAAAAGTGTGTAGTAAGTCTATAGTAATAATAATCCACTGATGTTGTTCGTTGGCAGAACCAAACATAGTAAACGTTGTTGTGTTTTCCCCCGGTTCTGTCATTAGTCCATATATTCTGAGATCGTCTTCGTTGAACCTGGAAATATTTTACTCCTATCAACACCTATCAATAAAAAATCAAATCAAATCAGCTTCACGCTGTATCCTGCACACAGCAGGGTAGGCAGAGGGAACCCAGTATTAAGACACTCCGTTTCCCACTTTTTGGCGAATTCTGGAGGCATTGCCTGTTGAGTGGCGGAACTCAACGCCGCGCTTGTCCTCGCCACCAGAGCGAAGAAATGAAAAAATAAATGTAAGTAAATATTTTACCTCCACGAGTGGGGATCGAACCCACAACCAGTCGATTTTACAGTCACACTCTGTGCCCCTGAGCCACGACTGGCCTCACCTATCAATAGTTTTTTAATAAATAAAACACAAATTACTGATAATAATATAACAATCAACCATTGTACGCTAATGTCACGTATGAACTTAAATGTACATGACATTGATCACCACGTGACCGTTATCAAATAAGAACTATTATTATGAATTAAGATGAATATAACAACAGATGATTTGTTCACAATACTTACTGATATGAATTCCAGTCCATTCCTTCGTTTGTTGAATACAATATTTTTCGTGTTTCGCCTCTTGTTTTGAAATATTTGACTGCAACCAACACGCCCCCGTGATCGCCGTAATTAAAGAAATAATAATCTTTGAGTATTCTCTTCCATGTCAGTCCTGCATCTCTACTAATATACACGCCGGGGATTCCCTTGAGAGATTTTCCTAACACTCCAGTCGCCATTATGATGCCCGGTGCTGATTTCGAACTCATAATACTTGCTGATCTGTAATGAGATTAAATAATAAATGTTTTCCTCTCATATAGCCAGAAAGCAACACAGATATGACGAGTACGACGTGCGTTTTTTTTGGTGAAATGGAATTCTGATGTAAGGCACGATTTTAAAAGACAGCGTGCACACCCTCGATAAACATTCTAAGTTTATTTAAACATCAATGCCTCATGTAATCTAGCCGAATGAATCAAATTGACAAAACATCAGCATACGCTGTAAGGCACCCTTTTTAAAAACGTAAATTTCACAAAAACCAAAAATATTCAAAAATGTTGCATATCATGTAAACAAAAAATAACTATGGAAAAAGCCACCCGTGCTTTGCAAACCAGAAATATATTTAAACCACATTCTCTATAGCTTAGTGTTTACCTCATTTCACCGTTCATGATATATCCTGGTTGGCTGTAAAAAATATATCTCTATTACATGCTGTTCATCTACTTTGATAGCATTCGGTTTATTCTGTATTTTACTAATTATGTATATGTAATAGTAGTCTTTTAGTAGTTTGGGACTTCACAATAATGTTTTTTTTATTATTTTCGCAATTTAATTAAGTTATTTTTGTCATAATATTTATTATATATTATAGAAGGAAATTTCTTACAAATTATATAATTTCTATAAACTTCATTTTAATTAGTAAATTGGAATTTAACTGTATTTTAAGTATCTATCTAAAAGCAGTTTGTTTACTGAACGTTCAAAGCCTTCTTCATAAAATACTATTGAGTGTATCTTAAATATATTATCCAGCTATGATTTGACAAAATATTCTGCCACGGGGACGACTTTGCAAACAAACTTCATAGTTTCCTCCATTTTAGGGTCATGCCTAAAATGAGCAAGAACAAGTGGCGATATGACAATAAAAGCAACAACATATATGCACATTGAACATAATCGAATTTAAAACCAAGTAATGTATTAATTTAGTAATGTTAAATCTTGATAAACAAAAGGTTACGATAACATATAGATAGATAGTATTCCTGATAAAATAATGTAAATGACGTTTGGAAGTGAGAATATTTTTGTTTTTGTTTTTATATCAATGAAAATTAATAGATAATATTAATGTCAAAAACACGTTGAATGAATTTATGTTCATTTTGATTATACTTCACGCTTTGCTTCACGCTCTATCCCGCACACAGCGGGGTAGGCAGAGGGAACCTAGTGTTAAGACACTCCGTTCCCCATTTTCCACCTAATTTTGGAGACATTGCGTGTTGAGTGGCGGAACTCAACGCCGCTGTTTGCCGCGACACCAGAGCGAAGAGTTAAAAATATAAATTTAAATAAATAGCTCATTTCCTCGAGTGGGGATCGAACCCACAACCGTCGCCTTAGAGTCACACTCTTGTGCCCCTGGGCCACGACGCCCTAATTAACGAACATTTNATACGTATCTACATAGATACGTATAATATACATATATTCTGTATACCAATTATATATTTACTTAAAATATGTTACTAATTTAAAAACTGTACAGGAGCTAATATAAGTTATTTTACAAAGAATATCGTGAATACTTATCCAAATAACTAAATTAATAATTAAGGCTGTTCGTAATATCTCTATTTCTTAAATGAATAATCATCTAATTCAAGCGGGCGAAGCCGCGAGCGGGTCGCTAGTCTTAAATAAATGAAATTTATTTAGGAATCCGTAACCTATAACATCTTTAAAGTGTGAATAGTAACATAAATATCTAAATATAGGGCGAAAATATACCTACCTAGTACATAACATCCTAATACAAGGATTATATGTATATATAATCCTATATATATATATATATATATATATATATATATATATATGNTATATATATATATATATATATTAAACGATATACAATCTAAAATCTTATTAAGAGAGAAACTCAACAACAAAATATTGATTGTTTTAAAATATTCTCAAGATTTTGACCAACATATTAAATTTAAATGTGACTTTAAAAAAATATGTTGGAAAAAAAAAGTTTTTATTAAATTCCATTAAAGAAGTCTAAAATCAATTTGTAATAGTAAAATGTCGTCTTTGTCTACGTAAAATGCTCACAAAGTTATCACAATGAGGCCGTAGTTGCCCAATGGCACAGCGTGGAACTGTAGACGCAGCAGTTGTGCGCTCAATTCCTATTCGGGGGAATGAAATATACATGTAGAGCGTGGGCCTAATAAAAAATATATCAAGATATTAAAAGGAAGGAAAAAGACATACACCGACCGGTGTTTATTTTATTAATAGTGAAAGTGATAAAATTTACTTAGCAACCTTAAGCAAAATATCTATAGGTATGCTTAAATATAAAGAAGAGGTTATCATATAACAAGAACATTAACCTTGACCTTATCTGTTTGGTGTGTATTACATATGTATAAACTATAAATATGTATAAAATTTAACGAATATTATCGATGGCGTCATTCATTTCATATTGACTTATTTTTAATTTATTTTCTTATTTTATTTACTACATAGAAAACAAAATATAACCAAACCAATAAATTTAAAAAATCTAACTTCAGAAAGCACTTTGGGCAACCTTTTCTTAAAACAACAAAATATCTTATTGTTTAGCAACGATTGTAATTAACATGCCAGATAAATTGCATATAAATAACAAATAGAACGGAATTTTAATATATTAGTATCTATATATTACTTCAGAAATTTATGTATAAGACTTATGAAGAAGTGACTTATTTTCAAATTTATAATATAAATACAGATATAGGGCAGGTAGTATGTATAATCAGAAAATATGAACAATTTAATATAATGTATATACTATAATTATAGCAAAAAATAAACAAAAACTATAAAAAATTATAAATCGGAAGATGGGTGAATAGATTTCAATCTACAGACTATATTTGTTTAATAATCTAAGATTTCTACTTTGGCACTATAAATAATATCTTTAAACTGTAATTTTTTAAATATTCCACTTATATGATAAAAATACATACAATATGTACAAGAATATGTAATTACAGCATTGTCGTTATCGTCAATAATTTCCTTGTTTTGCACATAAGAAACGTAATGTTCTTGAATAAAATGAAGTGGAATGTAACGTTGTTACATGTTGAAAGAAAAAAAACATTCTTTGTCTTTTTATGCATAATTTAATTCTGACAGCTTATTGATAAAAAAATGTATTTCATTGGTTCTAGCTAAAAATATTTAATGAAACGGAAATGGTAAAAACCTATTGTGATTTCAACTAACAAATTTAAGGATAAATGTTATAATTACAGTTTAATATAAATTTATCTTTTTCTATAATAAATCTAATACGGAATTTTGTTTCAACGAAAATTAACTTTTTCTGTTCAAAAATCATTAATAAAGAGGTGCATAGTGCATGCTCTAATTCAATTGTTTGATATAAATAACGATATGATATCGTGAGTATAGTTGCATACCTACTAAAGATAGTATTACATTACACACAAGTGCAAAATGTCAAGTTGCTATAATCTTTGCTATTGTTATTATAAATGGCGCATTTCAGAAACATTAACTACACTATAAGTTATACTAAAAAATAAACAAACGGTGCAGTACGGACGACGAGTCGAGGCCACCCCGAATTAGGCTTTCTGAACTTTTGTACATTCTTCACTCATTTCTTGGAAAAAATAATGAAAGGTAAGAAAAAATCTACAGTTAGCTTTGGAGCGGCCACGACTCGTCGACCGTACTATATCAACGTTTCTTCTCTATTGAGTCAGCTGTTCGCATCTTTAGTGCATGACGTACAACGTAATAAATAAGATTAGTAAATTTGATTATACAATTACCTTGTAACTGGATATAGCTGACTGAATTTCTGACACAAGTGTAAGCTGCACGAGTTCTCTATGTGACAGTTAAGAGGTTTTCCTGTGAACAATTTTATTACATATAAGTATAATAGCGGTCATCGTGGCGTAGTGGGTGAGCAAGTGCGTTTCAGGCAAAAAAGCTTTATAGGTTCGATCCCCATTTGGAAAGAGATAAATTATTTTCAATTGCCCATTATGGCAAGGTAAATAGCGACAGTTAAGACAAGTAACTTTATTTAAAAAAATAAATAAATCAGCTTCACGCTGTATCCCGCACACTGCAGGGTAGGCAGAGGGAACCTAGTGTAAAGAAACCCTGTTCTCCGAATTCTAGAGGCATTGCGTGTTGAGTGGCAGAACTCAATCCCGCGCTTGTCCTCGACACCAGAGCGAAGAAATGGAAATATAAATTTAAGTAAATATTTCATCTCCTCGAGTGGGGATCGAACCCACAACCAGTCGGTTTTACAGTTACACTTTGTGCCCCTGCGCCACGACTGGTCTGTAGTAACTTTATTGGAACTAATAAAAAATTACACATAATATTTGACTTCAATAATGGCTACTTTAGTTCGTAATTGTATTGTAGCCATCAACGCCCACCTCTATAAAATCAACACACTACAATCAACACGTTTTAAATCTCTAATTCGACCGGAAATATATATAGAGGAGAATATCTATCATATTATATCTGTATGTAAAAAAATTAAAATTAAAATTAGCTTCACGCATTATCCCGCACACAGCAGGGTAGGCAGAGGGAACCTAGTGTTAAGACACTCCGTTCCCCACTTTCTGCCGAATTCTGGAGGCATTGCATGTTGAGTGGCAGAACTCAACGCCGCGCTTAATATCTGTATGTACTTACCATATTGATATTATAACAAGATTGTAGCATATTATTATAATAAGAAGAATATTATTCTACACCTGACAGTTTTAGGTTCGATTCCCATTTGGAATAATTATAGTTAATTATTTTATAAAATGAGACCGTGTGCGTCCTACAATTTACAAAAAACGAAAAAGTTGACAGTATTAATCACTAATTTTTTTTAGGTACCTAACAAAATATGGCAAACACAATACAAGTTAAAAAAAATTATCTTAACTAACATTAAAAAGTATTAAAAAAAATATATATATAAAATACGTCATATTCGCTAGAATATTCATCGTTTATAACTAACAATTCACAGTTTAATAACCATGTTAAATTACGGTACTTTATTGCTGGTTTGTTAACTTTCACAATTACAAATAAATCAAGATTATACATATTAAAAATTTATTATAATTATAATGTTTAGCTTTTTTTTAATTACAATGTATAGCTATTAGGTTATTTTTTTTTTAAAAAGATACAGAAAAATTTGGCGATTTAAATATTGCAATATGATGTAAATGTTTAATATAGCATAAGTATAGATTTAAGAACATCACTGAATACAAATAGAATAATTAAAGAGTCGAAATTTCAAACACTGTAATGTAATTCTTACTTTTTTTACAATTATAAAAAAAATTAAGAAGCGCAACAACAAACATAAAACATTTAGCATATTTCTAGATTAATATTTTTATTATAAGTGAGGCCAGTCGTGGCGGCTCAGGAGCTCAAAATGTGGCTGTAAAGTCGACTGGTTGTGGGTTCGATCCCTACTCGAGGAATTGAAATATTCATTTACATTTATATTTTCATTGCTTCGCTCTGGTCTCGAGGCAGAGCGCGATGATCGCGAAAGTGGGGAACGGAGTGTCTTAACACTAGATTCCCTCTGCCTACCCTGCTGTTTGTTTGTTTTTTTATTATAAGTTAAGTGGTGTATATGTTTTATAGCTTCGCGCTGTACCCTGCATGTAACAGTGTAAGCAGAGCTAACCTAGCGTTAAGGCTGTCCGTTCCCCACGCATCCACTTTTAACAGAGCGAGAAAATTGAAATATAAAAAAATCAATCCCCGAGTAGGAATCGGACTCACACCTGCCGCGTTTACAGAGGCCACTGGTCTGGTGGGGAACAGCTTAAAAAAATTGTATAAGTATAAAACTAATAAGAATACATCTCTTACCATTTTCATCTTCAGTAGGTGGTTTAATAGGAGACCACGTGACACCGTGGTCGAACGAAATCAGCGATATAAGATGGTCAGGCTCTATATTGGATCCTTGAGTCTTTTGATTCACTTTCGACGCTATGTAAATACCCTTTAACCCCTCAACACGATATAGATCGGTAAACGGATCCTCTGTTACATCTCTGAAATGACATTTGTGTTATTTATTGTGTTTTATTGATCTATTAATTTTTATATGAAACAATAATATGGTCATTTTTAAATGAATATATATTTGAGGCAGGAAGAAATTATAAGCGACTTTTATAAGTTCAACGCCCATACAGTGTGTTGGACTTGAGTAAAATCTTTAATATACGCGCTAGCTTTTGTGTACTACAGACATTGGCAGCTTCATTTTATTACCAACAAGATGCACAATGTACAGGACTCTCTCTAGGTATCGATAGATAATACATCATTCAAAACAATGAAGCATAAATAACGTAAAGTATTATATATATTTTTTTTCAATGTATATCCCTTGTATATTTAAAATTCCAAATAAACATTGTCAGTTTTAAAGTGTATCATAATTTTCAATATGAATAAATCAAATCAGCTTCACGCTGTATCCCGCACACAGTAGGGTAGACAGAGGGAACCTAGTGTTAAGACACTCCATTCCCCACTTTCTGCCGAATTTTGGAGGCATTGCGTGTTGAGTGGCAGAATTCAACGCCGCGCTTTGCCTCGACACCAGAGGAAGAAATGGAAATATAAATTTAAGTAAATATTTCATCTCGAGTGGGTGGGACCCACAACCAGTCGGTTTTACAGTCACTATTTTCAATATTATTTTTATTATAATTGAACAGAAGAATTATTTTTGAATAATATTGTGTATTTCGAAATAATTATAATTATCCAAATGTATGATATATAAAATAATACAAAGCATATTTCTTAAAATTTTATTCTACTTAGATCTAAGTACCTAGTAAACAGGAAAAAGTTTGTCAGTTAAAAATCCAATTGTTTTTCCTCTTCGTTACTTGCTACATATTACTAAGAATTAAGAAATAGAATAACTTCCTTTATAAAGGCTAACTACTATTTATAAAGGCTAACTTATTTCAGAAATTTATATTATATAATATAAATTTTAATTATAAGTTTAATTTAAATAAAAAAAAAGTTAAATTTAAAAAGTTTAAACGTTTAAGCTTTAGAATTTATTCAACGTTACAGGACTGTCTTGAAAATAGTTTGTTCCCAGAATTAAATGAACTACTAGCGGCCTAAACGCAGCACTTAAAAATAAGATATTTACTCTATATTACTCTAAAGTTTCATCTTAATCTGCGCAGCACTTTTTCCGTGAAAATTGAACAAACATCCACTCTCACAAACTTTTACATTTATAATATTATTAATTATATGACTAATGTTTACTCACTCTAACCAGCTGTCCTTCCAGTTACCATCAGGGAAGTAGCACAATATTTGCTCCAAACTTAACACAAAATTGTATTGAGTGAAATCTTTGTTTATTTCCGATACGTACAAATTGGCTAAACTATCTGTGTGCATGACAGAGACAAATATGCGTTTGTCGGTCACATCCGCTATGTGGAACTTGTTCAGATCTAGTTCAGTCTGGAACTCCGCCTTGAAAAATGGTCCACGTTGATGTGATATGTAAAGGTCTAGGGAGTTTTTCTGAAACATGGAAAATATAATTAATAATAAAAATATATAAACTAAAATAACATACAGAGGCCAGTCGTGGCGGAGCGTCACAAAGTGTGACTGTGAAACCGACTGGTTGTGGAGATGAAATATTTACGTAAATTTATATTTCCATTTCTTCGCTCTGGTGTCGAGGCGGCGTTGAGTTCTGCCACTCAACACGCAATGCCTACAGAAATCGGCAGAAAGTGGGGAACGGAGTGTCTCAACACTAGGTTCCCTCTGCCTACCCTGCTATGTGCGGGATACAGCGTGAAGCTGACAAAAAATAAAAAAAATACATATGCCTATATTGCCTGGTACGTGAGTGTAATGTTATAAACTGTAAGTTTATCCTACTTTGTAGCGACCTCAGCAAATATCAAATATAATAATGTAAACAATAAAATAAACATAAAGTACAGAAAAAGAAATAAAAAAAAGTATACATAAAAATTAATATTAAATCGTTATTCGATAACGTTGGATCGTTCCACTATACAATCAATCGATCGGACGACCCGACAAATGGTGCATGTGACCGTGCATCCTTTACTATATATATTAGGTCCTTGAATAAGTTATTACTGTTTTTTTTTTAAATAATTTAAAATATAATGCTTACAATGACATTACTCAAAGTATTGTCCATCATTAGAGACCACTTTCTCCCATCTCTCTGGTAGTAATTGAATCCCCTGTCGGAAAAACGACTCATCTTTCGAGGCAATCCAGGAATCAAGCCATTTTTCGGCTTCTTCAAAAGAATGGAAGCGCTGCTCGCTTAAACCGTGCGCCATCGACCGAAACAAGTGGTAATCGGAGGGGGCTATGTCCGGTGAATACGGCGGGTGGGGTAGAACTTCCCATTGAAGTGTTTCCAGGTAAGTTTTGACTGGTTTTGCCACATGTGGCCGAGCATTATCATGTAATAAAATCACTTTGTCGTGTCTCTGCTCGTATAGTGGCCGCTTTTCTTTCAGAGCGCGACTCAAACGCATCAACTGAAGTCGATAGCGAGCTCCCGTGATAGTTTCATTAGGTTTAAGCAGCTCATAATAAATTACGCCCTGCTGATCCCACCAAATGCAGAGAAGAAGCTTAGAACCATGGATATTTGGTTTTGGCGACGATGTTGATGCGTGACCCGGCATGCCCCACGATTTTTTTCGCTTTGGATTGTCGTAGTGAATCCACTTTTCATCCCCAGTGACGATACGGTGCAGAAAACCTTTTCTCTTTTGCCGTTGAAGCAACAATTCACACATGAGAAAACGTCGTTCTACGTCTCTCGGCTTCAACTCATACGGCACCCAATGCCCTTGCTTTTGGATCATTCCTAACGCTTTTAAACGTTTTGAAACTGTTGACGCATCTACTTGTAACGTTTTCCCGAGCTCTACTAACGTCTGACATGGATCTTCTTCAAGCAATGCCTCCAATTCTGTCTTCAAATTTTGTCGGTGCTCCAGAACGCTCTTTGTCTTCAAGGTCAAAATCATTACTTTTGAAGCGCCTAAACCAGTCTCTGCACGTTGTATTCGACAAAGCATTGTCTCAACGAGAATTCTGTGTGCTTCTGCTGCAGATTTTTTCTGAATAAAGCAGTGCAATAAAATTCCCCGCAAAAACACTTTATTTGGCACAAAAGTACACATTTTCACAAAGGGAAAATAAATATGTAGTTGACACTGTAGTAAACACTATTCTACTATAATTTGAGGTTACATATAGTACTACTTTGGTGATTCGTTACCGTACGAAATTCCATGCAAAGAGTGCCGCAACGCCATCTTTCAAAAAACAGCAGCAACTTATTCAAGGTCCTAATAATGTTTGAAACTATAATATTTATATAAATACAAATATAAAGTTTTCATTTTGCATCCGCAATATTGTTATTTTGATACAACCAATTCCCGTATTCAACATATTATTGCAAAAATTGCATTTAAGTCTTAAAGGGTATTAAAAAATGTATTAAAAACAAGTTATTTTTTTAATTGTCTTTTTAACTGTCCTCTTTCTTATTATCTTTATAAATATCACATATTGTAGTCTGTAACTCAGATCCTTTGTCAGTAGTCCTTAATAGTGACTCATTGACTCTAAGGAAGCGAAAACCTATTATAAACATAAATTATAATACTTAACGTTGCCTTCTTTACAAGAAATTCAATATTACCAAAGATATATCCTGATTTATAATAGAATTACAAAATGAAACTCGACTTTCCTAGAAATATTATCAATGTCGATATCTAAATTTGGACTTAATATATTATAAGTACAACAGTTTGTAACAATATTATAAAATGTTAAAATGTAGAACATTTCCTGACCTTCAAGCGAGGCTAACTTAATTTAAATATAGCTTATTAATTTCTTTGTTATATTAGAATATAATTATAACAAACAAATGAAAAGGTTAAGCCTAAACCTAAGCGAATTTAAAAACAAATCAAATTTCATACGATTTATTTTTAGTTATATTTATAATAATAACTAGACTCAAAGAAATAATCTATAAAACCACTAATTAGGAACCCATAGATAGATTAGCTCACTGCAACGGTTATGATTCATTTGCTGTGTCAATTGAGATATGAATAAGCAATTCGAAAAATGAGGCCAGTCGTGGCGCAGGGGCACAAAGTGTGACTGTAAAATCGACTGGTTGTGGGTTCGATCCCCACTCGAGGAAATGAAATATTTATTTACATTTATATTTTCATTTCTTCACTCTGGTGTCGAGACAAAACGCGGCGTTGAGTTCCGCCACTCAATATGCAATGCCTCCAGAACTTGGCGGAAAGTGGGGAACGGAGTGTCTTAACACTAAGTTCCCTCTGCCGCCTACCTTGCTGTGTGCGGGATACAGCGTGAAGCTGATTTATTTTTATTTGATTTTAATTCAAAAAACAATTTTTTTTTTCATATAATTTGTACTTATGCGAAGGCAGCTGTTTATACAATATCAAATATAGGCATTAAACAAGAAATCATAACAAAAAAAACTTCATTCAAATTAATAAATAGATAAAAGAATAAAAGTATGCAAATATTAAATTAAACTTGCTAATTATCCTTTTTAATCCGTGACATTTAACCTGAAACGACTCTACTGAAAAACGTATACTGATAAACGCGTAAACACTTGTCATATGGCCTTTTATATGAATCACTGTATGCATAATTCCTACTAGGAATAGGCACAATTTAAATATGATTCATATTAAAATATATTTTTTTATTATAAAATACCGTTTCCGTATATTTAAAAAAATAAAATCAGCTTCACGCTGTATCCCGCACACAGCAGGGTAGGCAGAGGGAATCTAGTGTTAAGACACTCCGTTCCGCACTTTCCGCCATATTCTATAGGCATTGCGTGTTAAGCGGCGGAACTCAACGCCGCGCTTTGCCTCGACACCAGAGCGAAGAAATAGAAATATAAATTTAAATAAATATTGCGTCTCCACGAGTGCGGATCGAACGCACAACCAGTCAATTTTACAGTCACACTTTGTGCCCCTGCGCCACGACTGGCCTCCATATATTTAGATAACTTATTATTTGTGTATAAATAACGCAACATTTTCATTTCTGCCAATAAATGTTTTGATAGCCAGAGGTTACCATTTCTTCCTATCAATCAATCAAAACACTTTATTGCACAAAGATGATAATACATACATAGTTGGTATTACAAATTTTACAATGTTTACCAGTATAGTGCAAAGGCGGTCTTATCACTATAAGTGACCTCTTACAGGCAACCTTAAGTAGTAAGAGACGTGGCGTAGGGGCATAAGGGTGTAACTGTAACGTGAAGGTTGTGGGTTCGATTCCCACCCGGGGGAATGAATGATTATTTATATATTCATTTCTGCGCTCTGGCACCACGGCAAAAGCCCGGCGTTGAGTTCCGCCACTAAACACGCAATGCCTCGAACATTCGGTGGAAAGTGGGGAATGGGGTGTCTTAACTCCAGGGTCTCTCTGCGTACCCTGCAGTATTCGGGATACAGCGTGATGCTGAATAGTAATAGACTATAGTTGGCAAATAACGATCTTCCTCTTCTCAAAAAGGAATATTATAAAAAAAACTGTTAAGCACGATTGAAGCCAATTTAAAAATACAGTCAACGAAATAATTTATTTGTATAATAGGGGCGGATTTTAATAAATGTGAACAAGTTAACTGTTAAAAAAATATTTCATTTAACCTTGACACGTTTCTTTTTTAGAAAATCAAAAAGTACACAGTAATAAATTGAAATCCTTACAAATTAGACTTTTTCTTAATTAAAATATATGATATACAAATCCACATTAAATATGGAGTTAAAAATCAACAAAAATTAGTAGCCACATTGTGTAAGTACAAAAAACCAAAAAGTATTAACAAAGTATTACGTAGGTATCTATATACCTACAGTCCTACATCCACACTCCACAGTCTATCAATGAAATTCGATCGCAATATATTTTATCAAGTGGAACTCCCACTAGAACAATATGATTGTTTGTTTGTGAAAGGTAAACATTTCAAGTAATATAAAGCTATCATAGTAGAATAAGCACTTCCTAGGTTCCAAGTACTTAATTTTAGTCTAAACAACGATAGCATAACGCAAGCATATAAGCATTGTGAAAGTTGACACCATGGTGGATACGTATGTTGCTGTATAGTGTATAGTATTCGATAAGAGTAAAGTGCTTAGTGAAAGATATCGTTAGAAAGAAAGGAATTTTAAGTTTTAAAAAAAATCTTAGGTCATTTTGTTGCTTAATAAAATAAATATATGACATTCCGTCCACTTTCCATACTACGCCTACCAGTGATAAAAATGAAGATAAAGAAAATATGTAAAAATACATATTACGATACATTTTCTTTGTTCATTTTCTAGTTCTTTTAGTTCTAATAAAATAGTATTAATATAAAGTAATCCTATTATTTACCAGTGACTTCTATATCATGTGATGATATACCTACAATATTTTAATAGGATATCTCATACACAATCCACTAATGCATTAATAACTTATTTAAAACATGTAAATTAAATATAGAAAGGTTGTGGTTTATTTTACAGAGATTAATATTGAATTTACGTTTGGCATATTTTATAAGTACATACCTATATCCTTATTACGTTTGTGATATGGGTATTTATAATAAGTTATTAATAAGGCTCGTATATAAACTGCACTCGACTCTGAGGCCAGCCGTGGCGCGCGTGAAACCAGTCGATTTTACATTCACACTTTGTACCCTACAAAGTGTGAATGTAAAATCGACTGGTTGTGGGTTCAATCCCCATTCGAGGAAATTAAATATTTATTTACATATATATTTATATTTCTTCGCAATGCCTCCAGAACTCGGCGGAAAGTGGGGTATGGAGTGTCTTAACACTAGGTTCCCTCTGCCTACCCTGCTTCCGCGGGATACAGCGTGAAGCTAAAAAAACCTCTGGGATCTTGAGATAATGTATATCATCTATGAAAGAAAACGGCATCTCAAAATCGATCTCAGATTTGAGAGCGGTTTATAAATATGGTCCTTAGTTTATGTCCATAAAATGAATATAGCATTTGAGAAATTTAAACTGTATATTACATAAGGAAACATAAGGAAACTGTAGCCTAGCCATCTATAGTATTGATTGATAGAGCTCTGTAATAAACAAAAATAAATTATAAAAAAGTATAAACACACCAAAGACCAGTTGTGGAGCAGGGTCACAAGCGTGTGACTGTAAATGCGACAGGTTATGGGTTCGATTCCCACTCGAGAAAATGAAACATTAAATATTTTGATTTCTTCGCTCTGGTGTAGGGCAAAGCGCGGCCTTGCCTCCGCCACTCAACACGCAATACCACCAGAATTCGACGGAATGTGGGGAGCGGAGTGTCTAAACACTAGGCTACCTTTGCCTACCCTGCTGCATGTGGGATATATCATGAAGCAAAAGAAAGACAAAAAAACACCTTCAAACAAACAACGTTCTAATCAAACTCACAATTCATTGTTTATGAGTTGGGCACTCATGTGTAAAAGTCACTTAACGTTCTTGACTGTCACATCGCGATAGGAACATAATGTTAATAGCGTACAAATATAATTTACATTATGCAAATGGAGTACGTATGGAGCAACGACTATTTAAGAAACCTGAATTTAGATTGCAAATTAATACGAGGTTTTTTCTTACAAATTAATATGGACGCAGTCGTGGCACAGTTTTTATACGCCTGACTGCACGCTGATTATAGATTATTTTTCAGCTTCACGGCGTATCCCGCATGTAGCAGGTACGCGAGGGACGTGTTAAATTACTCCGCTCCCCACGGTTACACCGAATTCTAGAGGCATTTCATATTGAGAACACGAAATATTACATAACACACGAAATATTAAATATTTCATTTCTGAGTGGGAACCAAACCCATCTATGATGATATCTATATCTATGATATAATATTTCTAATTCTTAACTGATTAAATAAAATGTGGCATATGGTTCCGCCAAAAAAAACGCAACGGTAATATCTTTCAAGATATTCTTTCAATATCAGTCTTACTAACTGAGAATAGTAGGTTAATGTATATGATAGACTAAATGCTTTACTTAAGCAGTGGAAAAAAAACCAAGCTCAATTTTAGTACATTTTTCATTCTCACCAGAAACAAAATATAAAACACGAATGAAACGTGCTATATGCTGTGAAAATACAAATAAATAATAAAATAATACTATAATATAATAAAATAATAATTAAATACAAATAAACCAACACCATATATATAAGGCATCAAGTATCGTATACAAAATAAATAAATCCTATCACTCAGTTCAGAGGTCAAACCAGTGTATACTGTGATTCAATGAGAACGCTCTAAGAGTCAAACTACATATTACAACCACAGGCGGGACAAATTTGTCTCGTATTATTCACTTTAGTGACTACTTCCTTGCGACAAGTGGAAATTTAGTGACAGGCCGAGGCATGTACGGTACGTAGCACAAGTACCTACCGTGCTTGGTTTAATTGGCTAAATAGTTTTACGTATAATAAAAATCTATTCTCTATTATCTATTTCAATTTCTTACAAGTTTAACGTGTATTTACTCACTTAAACATTTTTTCTGGTCGAATTAACATTTGAATAAGAAAAAATTGTAAAAATAGTATAGTATCTACAATAATATACATATCGGCAAGGAAGTGACTGTAACACGACGGTTATGGGTTCGAACCCCACTCGGGAGAATGAATTATTATTAATTAATATTTTAATTTCTTCGCTGTGGTACTAAGGCGAAAGTCCGGCGTAGAGTTCCGCCACTCTACACGTAAAGACTCGAAAAATTCGGCGGAAGGTGGGTAACGGAGTTTCCTAATACTATGTACACTCTTCCTGCCCCGCTATATGCGGGACACAGCGTGATAAAAAAAAAGTAAACAGTACTATAACTTAATAGTGGAATCGTGGTACACGAATTCAAATCATCCGTTTAAGCCTTTAGCAAGTTCTATTTGAATTCCAGCTATTCTCTACAGGCGCTATTTAATATAGCGCTAATATTTTTACTCCCCGGCACTAGAAGCAGTGCGCAACGGTATTGATTACTTGTTACTTCAAAGCAACAGTCATATTGTTTGTTTATTGCTGAATGAGCTCAGTAGGTTTAATCTGCAATATTTTTAACTTCACTCTTCATACTGCATAGAACATAGTGTTAAGGCTCTCCGTTTTCTGATTCCTGTATGGACTTGGACATGGACGTCAATGCCGTACATTGTCTTAAAGGGAGGAGATAATTAAAATAAATCATTACTTCAAGTGGAGATCAAGCCCACAGACATCGCATTTACGGTCATATGCCATCTCACCGTCCTCGTGCTACAATAGTCTCTTTCAATGTTTTATTTTGTTACATAACATATTTATCAGTTTTACTTGTTTAGTTTGCTTCTCTGCTGCGCTAAAAAACTTGTATATAGTTATGTAAAATATACCATAAATGTCAACAACCACTATCTATATATATAAAAGGACTTGTGCTGACTGACTGAGGTAAGACGCACGCAGAGCCGTAACCGCTGATGGTAGAAACGTGAAATTTGGGCAGATGTTTATTTTCATATTCTGGACATCCACTAAGAAGGGAATTTGAAAAATTTTAACCCTAAAGGNATATATATATATATATATATATATATATATATATATATATATATATATATATATATATATATATATATATATATATATATATATATATATATATATATATATATATATATATATATATATATATATATATATATATATAT
The DNA here is from genome assembly GCA_013403705.1 of Heliconius hermathena. Taxonomy (NCBI): domain Eukaryota; kingdom Metazoa; phylum Arthropoda; class Insecta; order Lepidoptera; family Nymphalidae; genus Heliconius; species Heliconius hermathena. The sequence continues at coordinate 101,588 of JAAIXJ010000566.1, forward strand.
ATATATATATATATATATATATATATATATATATATATATATATATATATATATATATATATATATATATATATATATATATATATATATATATATATATATATATATATATATATATATATATATATATATATATATATATATATATATATATATATATATATATATATATATATATATATATATATATATATATATATATATATATATATATATATATATATATATATATATATATATATATATATATATATATATATATATATATATATATATATATATATATATATATATATATATATATATATATATATTTAACAAGGTTTTTTTAACAAGTCCCTACTCTTTGAATTATTCAGATTTTTTATTTAATTATTTAGATTATTTAGCATATAGTGATGTATCTTTGACAACCATCATGATAACCAATTTCGATTACCAAATTTGACATGTTTTTTAACTTCACGCTGTATTCCACACATAGCAGGGTAGGCAGAGGAAACCTAGTGTTAAGACACTCCGTTCCCATTGAGTGGCGGAACCAAACGCCGAAAAATGTTTTTATGCAGGTATATCTGTAAGAATTCACAGATCCTATTTTGAATAGACAAAAAAGATTTTTCACTCTATATCACCTGCTCCTATACCTACATTAAAATAGACATCATGCTGAGATACGGAACTCAAAGACAAAATTAGCCCACACAAACTACAAAAACATGAAAGTTATACCACTGAACCATGACGACGTCAGCTGTAATAAAACTTAATTATTGCGGACGACTTATTTTAAGTTGCTTTCAATAAAAAATAATAAACTTTTTTAAATATAAAGACTTTTCTAGCTACACTTAAATCAACTTTTTTGTACCAAGGTCGTTACAAAGTTATTGGATTACTAATTCGTTCTACAGATAAAATCTCGTCAAAACATTATATCTCAATAAAGTATGAAATTATCGCTAGTATTTAAAAAGATGTATAAAATATTTTTGTAAAAGAATTAAAATAAAAAAAATAATGAGTGCGGGACCTTAACACCGCGCTTTGTCTTCTTACCAGAGCGAGTGTATGGAAATATTAAATTATGCATTTTCCATTGGGAATTGAACCCACAACCGTCGTGTTTACGTTTTCACGCTTTTACTGCTAGACAAAGTAGGCCTCCTCGGTTTCGGGTTTTTTTAAAAATTGTATGTTAGAAAAGATGTAACATTCTAAGCATGGAAACCATACAACTACTGCGTCGACTTATTCCCGTACTATTCAAAACGCACAGAAGATTATCTACACACCCATCTTACACGTGATCAGAATAAACGGTTATTAACCTAATTTAATGTATAGTTCTAACTTCTATGACGATGTTCTTGCAAATCAAGATTTTACGAAAAAAATACTATAAAAAATATATTAAAAAGTAACTTTTTTTACATTTTTATTATATATAAAACAACTCACCTCTTTAGACTGTTTCGTTGCAAACATGAAATCTCCTTTGATCTGAAAGTCCTTCGCATCCGCAAATAATTCGTGCGCGTTTACCATATTGCTGGGGTCGCTGACACTCAGCACTGTACTATTTCCGCCTGGTTTCCATCTTTCGACGTAGAAAATCTTCGAAAATCCTGGGCCCGATGACCAGAAGAAGGTCTTCACGTAGCTTTGTATCATTTGGAATGTCTTCCCGCCATCAGAAGTCATGTAAAGCTATAATAAAACGTTTTTTTATTACATGTGTAGTATTTTATATATATATTTTTACTTCTCTGCTATGTGTGATTCTATAACTTCAACATCGTGTATGTTTTAAAAATAAATTTAAAAAATTAAAAATAAAACAAGCTGAAACATAAAAGAAATAAAATAAAAAAATATTTAAAGTTAGTAAAAATTAAAAACTTATTTGTTGAAGCTAACAAATAATACAAAAAATAATTGTGAGTATGTCTTTCCAATAAAAATATATATGTAAGTACGCACAAAATAATTTACAATATCGATTCACACAATACAAAATAATTACATATTGTATATATATTGGCATATTTTAAATACAAAATTATACATATACTATATAGGTATATAACTTTGCATTCAAAATATATAAATTATTAGTCACAGTCACGTATCAGTCGTGATTATAGTCAGGAGATGAAGCTACGTCATATTAGAGTTGAAATATATTGTTATCTATTTTAATATAAATGTCAGTAAACGCACTAAACAAGTCACTTGACCGAGACCGGCATAACTGTTATCGATTATAATAATATAATATAATAATGCATAAATTATAACAATTTATTAATAAATCAATTAAGTATTAGTTCATAGATTATTATATTTTAAAATTTAATTACAATATTGGTAGGGGGAGACTTCGGTTGACCTTCAAAAACACAGTATCGAAGATACTGGAGGAAGGTCACGTAAAAAGCATGAGGACCCACCGGAAGGCATGTATGAAGAGGTTGATGACAGTGGACGAGGCGAAAGAGGTATGTAGAGACCGTAGCGTTTGGCGCTCCGTTCTCTCTGACTACCCCCCCGATAAAGCGTGAAGTTATAGTATAATATAATAGTATAGTAATTACAATATAAGATATCTGTAAATGCATTTATTATTGTAAAGACAAAGATATCATATAATCCTACTCAGTAAAAATAAAATATTAAATTTATCGATCAACTTCTACATTTTATGTCTTGCATTAAAATCATTATTATTCCACAAAACAAAGACAAAATAGGAAATACAGATAAAGCAGTAAATATATGAATAAATTACTTATTGTTAAAATAACAGCCAAAGAACAATTTCATCACGTCACATTCAATAATAAAATTCATAAAAAATCAATAAAAATAATAACTGAAATTTAATATTGTTTATCCAAAACAATTTTAACAAAGCAAACAATTTTATTTTATGGACACACTATACGATAAACAACCTTATCTCAGTGATAAAATGATTTTGTCTAGGCGACCTTAATTTTTTATTTTTTTTTATTATAACCATATTTTTTTGTAAATATAATCAGATTCGGAGATATTTTAAAATATGAGTAAATAAAAATATCAAAACTAAGGTCAAGATCATAAAGAAAAAAATAAACTTACGTTTCTAGTAGAATTAACTTTATCCAATATAACGTATCTATTAGGAATATCCTCGTCGAAGGCAAGCTCGCTGGGATGGAAGTTGAGGTCAGATCTTCGTATCGTTTTCCCATTATCACTGGTGAAGTATAACTTCTGATTTGTTGAATCGACGAACACACACTAAAAACGTATTTTAAATAAATGTACAATACAATACAATTTTATTTTTCATACGAGGAAGTAAAATAAGTAATATAAAGAACTGTTCAAGTTAAGCCAAAAACAAAGTATGTTGTTATAATTATTAAAAATATTATAATAACATTTTATTCGCCTTAAGCATACTAATATATTTTTATTTATTTTATGAATATGATATTCCGTATGAGATAATAAAATAAAAGATAATTAACAATTAAGATCGTCTATGAATTGTTCACTTGGTTTTATTTTCGTAAATTTTGTCAAGTTTAAATAGTGTATAATATATTCTTTGTCTGAAGTAGTTAGCTCTTATCTAGTAAAAACAAAGAACAATTAATATCTTTTATGAATTAACCAAATGATTGATTCTAATTATCTTGCCAGACTGATTGATAACTAATTGAGTATCTTGAGGCCAGTCGTGGCGCAGGGGCACAAAGTGTGACTGTAAAACCGACTGGTTGTGGGTTCAATCCTCCTCTCAATGCCTCCAGAATTCGGCAGAAAGTGGGGAACGGAGTATCTTAACACTAAGTTCCCTCTGCCTACCTTGCTGTATTGTGTATTTGTATTGTATTGTTGATTTAAAAACATGATTCATAATACACAGTAATCAATAAATATTCAATAATATTAATTAAATCTTTACTTAGCTGATGAAATAAAAATTATATTTTTCTTTATCATTCAATATAAAGTATATTATATAAACAAATGGTAATCTAAATATTAAATCAAAATAAAAAAAATACTTTTGAATCATCAAATTACATAGAAATGTCTGTAGTGTCAGTCAACAAGAAGCTAGCACCGAGCTGGAAAGCAGCTCTTCTAAAAAGAACCCGCAAGAAATTTATATTATATTGAAGGAATTTATATTATATGTTAAAAAAATTTAACGTTTAACCTCGACGCCAAAGCGAAGAAATGGAAATATAAATATAAGTAAATATTTCAACTCCTCGATCGAACCCACAACCAGTCGATTTGGCCTCAAGCTTGAAGCTATGTTATGTTTTGTAAAAATGTGAAGAGACAAAATCAAAGTGCACGAGTTATTCTGATGTCCAGTTTCCGCCCTAATCGATGTTACGTATTGCATGGGGGACATGGACCCAACATCATAATTTGTTTAACAACAGTTGAAATGCATATCCGTATTTTTTATTATAAACTCTAATATATATGTAAATGATAAAAATCGACATTACCTATAATAACTATATACATAGGTATTGTCGATTTTATATCACATTTAAAAAAACAAGAAATATTGTCATCGTAAACAAAGAAAAACAATACATGCTGCTGCTTCAAGAGTTGTTGACCCTACTAGTATAAAGCCACTTAATATTATAATTTTTTAAAGTAAATTTTATACAACTGATTATATGTATAACAAAAAAATGTAGCGGAATTTTAATAATTAATTACATTTAAAGCTTGATTTTTATAACTTCGCGGTATATCCCGCACATAGAGGGATAGGCGCAGAAAATCTAATGATAAGACACTTCGTCCTCATTGGGGCTCTTCTGTTACCTACTTTCCGCCGAATTGTCGAGGTATTGTGTGTTGAGTAGCGAAATGAAATGACATGCTTTGCCTCGTTACCAGGGCGAGGAAATGAAAATATAAATATTTCATTCCGCCGAATGGGAATCGAACTCACAACTGTTGCCTTGTGACCCTGGGCCACGACGACCTGTATCCCACGTAGGATATGCACAGGGAATCTAGTTCAAGATAAGGTCAAGATAAGGGTGCAAGCTTCCCGCCCATTTTTGGAGACATTGCGTGTTTAGTAGTGACACTCAACGACAATACGAGGGAGCGCAAATAATAAATTTGCCACAAAAGGAACCGAACACACAACCTTTGCATTTACAGTTACACGCCGCTACGCTACATGGCTTTAATACGAACTTCAACGACATTTTCTATATTACAAACGTATGCTCACATTTCCTTTTGTTAAAACATTGATATAGCTAATATCAACCTACATAATTTAACATAATAAACAGAACGCACGTGGTAATTCGACACAAACGATACTTATTCAGTAGTTCAATGACTCTTACACAATAAAAAGATGTGTACTTATTTAGAAAACATATAAAAATTTGAACGTAGCGGGACACCAACCCGCGCCTCTGGGAAACCGACCAGGAGAGGCGTCGGTTCGAGTACCGCTACGTTAAAATTTTTATACGTTTTCTAAATAAGTATTTTTCTTTCTTAAGTGTGGATTAATACTATAAAAATGTTAAAAAAAAAGATATGTGTTCATATTTATCACAAAATTGTGATTTCAATTATTTCACACAAGATTGTATAGGTCATTAACTTTTTGGACAAATGTTTTATTTGTGTGTCTGACCTTGGGAGATGTGACTTGCATTGTTGTTCACTAATTATTTTTGTGCAATATATTATTAACTATAATGTATGTATATCTGTGCAACACATTGCTAGATATTTTTGACATTTCAAACTTTTTTTTAAATAGATCTGTGACCACTTTCAAATAAATTCATGGTTTCAAGATTTATTAACATTAAGAGGAACATTCCCAAAAGACTACTCCTCTTTCATCATATGATGTTTATAATCATATGATGTTTACAATGTTCATGGCTAGAGAATATTCAGGTTGATGTTGTCAATTTCTTTACAGATTTTTTTATTTGTGCCCTTTTATAAACAAAAAACCAAAATATATAACAAAACAAGTTATAAATATACCCCTTGTAACATAACTTATAAAAATAACTAAATAGTTTAAATAATGAGTAGAAAGAATTTTATTCATTAAATATCCACAAAACAAAACATACCATTAATACTTGACAAAAATAATAAAATGTGATTAAAAACACCATACATTATAGTATTTTAATAATTATTATAAGATTTACTTACAAATTCTGGATACTTTGGATGGTTAAAGAATTTATCCAACTGAGCATATCTACTATCCGGAGTATCTCCAAGGCGGAAGCTTTCCGTTTTATTTGTGAAATTCTTTCCATAATCATAAGATATATAGAGGGCTGAGGAAGAAATGGCTCCTTTATTTCGAGAAGTAGAATCCCTTGCTAAACATATAATCACATTGGAACCTTCGCCCACCCAATGCACCATAAGTTGTTGATGGCTGTCATTGAGATGAGTAGTCTGTTAACAAAAACAGTTTTATTACAATATTTCCTTTAAAGTGTAGGATAGATCAAAGTAACACATTGTTTTACCCCCCCTTAATATGTTAGGCCCCCTTGTAAAATTAAAATAAATCATTCCTAAGTGAGGAATGAACCCAAAACCACCATAGGCAGACACTGTTTCACAGCAATCAATAGTTTTAAAAAAATTAGAATCCATTTAATTATTATATCATTTCCATCTTTTATGATGCAAAATGAAACAAAGGAGTGTACTACTCCTTAGACAGTAATTTGATTGATATAAAAACTCATTTTATAAAAGAATAATATAAATAAATTATAAATAAAAGTTTTTTTACACGAACATGTCTTAAAAAAACACAAAAAATTGAAGCAGAACTCAAACTCCCTCCAGATGCCTAAAAGTTGCATGTTCAAGTCCCATCACATTAAAATTTTTAAATGTTTGTGTATGTTTTTTATCCATAATATGAAAAATACTCTATAAATGTAAAAAATATTACTTTACACAGTTATGTTATTTATAAACAATATTAATTAATAAAAATGACAACAAACAACTTGAAAATAGTTTTCCTCCTTATATATCTCAGCAGTAGTAAATTAAAATATGACATTTAATACTCCTTTAAACTTGCTGAAACATTTTATTTCACCAAGTAATGTTACTATAAATAATTTAAACCAACTATTTGCCCTTCAACGGAAAATACGAAACGCATTTTGCTGAGGATGACAATTAGAACGCTAGTGACGCGGTAAAGATAAAAATAGTAGAAAGTATTGCATATAAAAATGTTCTAAGCAATATCGCTTTTACATTCTTAGTTATAAACAACAAAATCAATCATTGTCACATTACGCGGGCAATGTACGATAGGTAAATCAAAACAAAGGGGAGTTATTGAATTAATAAGGAAATTATAGTTACCCATATATTAGGATGTTTTTGTACCGATGTATCGTCTATTGTTGAAGGTGGTAATGTCGTGACATCGCGCTTTGTCCTTTCTAAAAATTTACTATCTTTTTCTTCATTGAATCTATTTATTACAGTTATTTTTTGAGATGATTGTTCTTCTGCCACGTAAAGAGTATCTCCCGGTGAACCATATCGTTGAACACTCAACACCGATGAAATAAGATTCACTAAAATTAATAAACTTATTTTAAATTTTATTGACGCTAACATTTTGACATCACTGCAGATCCAAAGTCATCCGACTGCGACAATAATTCGAATAAAACTGCGCTTTAAGGTTTTCCTTTGACTGATTTACCAAAACACAATGAATTGACAATTGAAAAGTGACATTAGATCCGTTCGATTCTTGACCTGTCAGTATTTTTTTATTTAACGCCATGAACAGTTGCATTTTACCAAGCGTCAAAAAATTATACAGATAAAAAATTAAAGTTGCTAGCGCTTAAAATGAAACTTTAAAAAAATATGTACCTTTAATTTTATTTTAAGAAAATTTATTGTTGACAGCATCAAAGAAAAAGCAAAACCTGTTGATGAACTTTGTAATATAATATTAACTTAGCAAGGACAACAAGGACATGCCAAACTTGCTCGATTAGCAAAAAGTTTCTACAACAAAATCAGGCAAAAGATGTAGGACTTCTGTCTCACCTCCATCTGAAAGCATACCCGTGAACAGCAAAAGTTATGATGTCCTATCTGTTGATGTCTGAATCCGTTAATGATGAATAAAAATTGTGAAAATTTAAAGAAACAGAACACACTGTTTCGAATCCATTTGATTTCAGCTTCAAAATCGTTACAAAAACCCTGCTTAGTGTAAATAACTCATCAGAGTCATACAAACAGCTCATGAATCTGGTGAGAGAAAAAGGGGTCATTGGACACACTTTCACAAGAAAAAGACAATAGGTGTTGTAGAATTGTCATTTGTAATCTATATCATATTATACCTCATGCTGACATTATTAAAGAAATTGCTTCTACTGGAAATAAAGTAGTAGGATGTAATGTATAATGTATGTAGGTGGAGATAATCAACGCCCGTTCGGGCCCAGATAAGAAGCCCTCCTCCACTTTCTTTGCTAATAGGCTAGACTCTAATATAAACAACAAAAAAGTCAAAATATAAAATATATAAACATCACACAGCTGTAAAAATTGAGGATCCGAAGAAACGCAAGACAATTCCTCAGTGCAATAGATGTACGGGCATACTAAAAACAACTGCACCAAACATTTTAGATTTGTGAAATGTGCTCAATCCCACAAGACAAGCGATTGTCCAAAAGACCGAAACAGTCGTGCAGGATGTGCTCTTTGCTTTGGAAACCACCCAGCCATCTACAAGGGATGCCAGGTATACATATAAATAAAAAATCAATTATAGAAAATTCGACAAAAGCCTCAAATAACAAACTCCAAGCCTAAATCTTCAACAATGAAAGAAGAAGAGGAAGAAGAGAGAAATATAAAAACTACAATCAATCCTACCACAGAAAGAAACGAAAACTATCAACAATCGAACGCTAGCTCTGTCCCTACATTCGCGGGAGCTGTCGAATGACTAACTTAACTCTCAACGAACGACTTCCAATCTGGTCGAAGATCTACTTATTAAACAATTTTAGAAAATTGAAGCTCTCCTATAATAAATAAGCTCTATGGTGAGCCTTATAGTAAAATTCATGAATAAATAGTCACGTTCATAAACATATTTCGTTTGGCAACTTGGAACACAAATGGATTATTAACACCCAATAAACAGGAGCTTGAGTTGCTAATAGGTCTACACAAATTTGACATTACCCTTATGTCTGAGACGTATTTCACCGAAAGAAGTCAAATGAATATGCTAGGTTATAAAATATACTACACCAACCACCCTGACAGCACTTCTCATGGAGGAAACGCAATTGTCATCAAAGAATCCATAAAACGCCACCAAGAAACGAACTTTAGGTCGAACTATCTACAGGCTGCGTCAATTACGATGGAAGATAAGATGGGGAATTTAACTACATACTTATGTCTGTAGTGTACTGTTTTCCGAGTCACAAAACTTCCGAAAGCCAATTCTCTCTGTACCTTCGTAGCTTGGGAAATAGATTCGTATCGGGTGGTGATTGGAATGCAAAGCACACGCTTTGGGGATCTAAACTTATAAGTAAAAACTGAAGAAAAAACTTGATAACCTGAACTTGTCTACAATCTCAACAGGCGAACCGACATACTGGCTAACAGATCGTAATAACATCACCGATCTCTTGGATTTCTTTATAGTAAAGAGAATCTCTACCAACTACATTGACATTAGTTCGTGTTTGGACAGTACATCGGATCATACTCCAGCTCTCGTAACAATCTCAACAACAATTATGTAAAGGAACTTGATGAACCCTATCTCCATAATAATAGGACTGGGACTCATTTAGAGAAGTTATTTATGAAAACATTAATTTGAAAATTCCACTGAAAACTCCAGATGGTGTGGAAAGAGCAAAAAAATATTTTTCTTGTCTTACACAAAAAGCGGCTTGGAAAAGTTTTCCGGGTTTACAAAATGTAAAGCCCACCAGTTTAGATCTTAAGAAAGAATCTTAAGAAAGCAATTATAACGCTATAATATAATATAAAAATTCAAAAAGAACAGTGAGGCCAGTCGTGGCGGAGGGGCACAAAGTGTGACTTTAAAATCGACTAGTTGTGAGTTCGATCCCCACTCGAGGAAATATTTCATTTACATTTATATTTTCATTTCTTCGCTCTGTCGTCGAGGCAAAGCGCGGCGTTGAGTTCCGCTACTCAATACGCAACGCCTCCAGAACTCGGCGGAAAGTGGGGAACGGAGTGTCTCAACACTACATTCTACTACTACTACTAACTTACACTTCACTCACAAGTACTATCTGCGACTATGAGGAAATCCCCTTGTCACATGTTAAAAGATCGACCAGGGAAGAGTCCGTTGGCATATGGCAGGACAGGTATGAATCATCTCAGACGGCGGCAGCTACCAAAAAAATCCTGCCAGATGAAGGAATAGCCTGCAAAATAGTAAGGACGACAGGATTTACTCCTTTACAGGTGCAAATGTTGACGGGTCATAGAGGTACAGCAGAGTACCTGCACAGATTCAAGTTGAAAGATTCATCAAGCTGTGAATGCGATGAGAATACAACAGAGTCGGTATGGCACATATTATTGGAGTGCCCCAGATATGCTGCCGCCCGCTTCGAACTTGAAATGGCAATCGATAGAGACCTAACCGAGGTCGATCTTCCAAACATCATGGCAGATCCAAACTCCCGGCAAGCGCTCCTCGGTTACGCTGAAAGGGCCTTTCGTATTGCATGCAACAGGAAAGGCCCTTTCAGCGTAACCGAGGAGCGCTTGACCTG